>CM038715.1:38650078-38890078 GCA_021613375.1 Megaleporinus macrocephalus
TTGTATAGAAACTGCCTGGGTTGATTGCATACACGCTTCATTTGCATCACTCCATTGGTAGCAGTGTAGTAGTGACGTTTAGAAAGGATACGAGACCACTCACACTTTGTGGGGGGTTGAAAACACTTACTCGGTTGTAGTTTGGAGGATCTGAAGACCTCACTCTACTTAGACAGGACCACCACAGAGCAGCTACTATTAGGGAGGTGGGTCATTCTCAGCACTGCAGTGATACTGACATGGTCCTGGAGTGTTTAAACACTGTGTCCACTCACTGTCCACTCTATTAGACACTCCTACTACTTGCTGGTCCACCTTGTAGATGTAAAGTCAGAGACAGTAGCTCATCTGCTGCTGCACAGTTTGTGTTCCTCTAGTTCTTCATCAGTGGACACAGGACGCCGCCCACAGGACACTGCTGTCTGGATAGTTTTGGGTGGTGGACGATTCTCAGTCCAGCAGCGACACTGAAGTATTTAAAAGCTGATCCACTCACACCAGCACAACACACTCTCACACACCACCACCACATGAAAATGACACACTAATAACTCCCTAATAGTAGCTGCTCTGTGATGGTCCTGTGGGGGTCCTGTGGTGGTCCTGTGGGGGTCCTGACCATTAAAGAACAGAGTAATAAAGTATACAGAGAATCAGATGGACTACGGTCTGTATGTGTAGAACTACAAAGGATTATATGGAACCCAGCCCCCCCAACACTGTGTGCCAGGAGCAAGTGTATTGCTTATTGTAATAAATAAATAAATAAATAAATAAGTGGAACCATAGCAGGCATGCCAGGCGCTCGTTTCCTGCCTCCATTCTTCTCCTCTCCTCTCGTCTTTGACTGTTTTCCTGATACTTCTCTTTCTTTCTTCTCGCACTCCTTTTACCCCGTAGCTGTTTAAAAGGAGGAAAGAAAGCCTTCTTTAAGCAGGCCCTTCAGAGGAAACCAGGCTTTATACTCACCAGAGATGGAAGGATCGATCGGCTATGTATCGGTATCGGACGATTTTTAATCAAACTATGCGATCAGCCGATATTTCTCCAATGTAGTCGATCCCGAGAGCCGATCGATGGCGTTAAACCAATGAGCCTAAATTCTGTATTTCCAGCTAGCGTTCCAAAGAGAAAGAGGAGCCCTCCATGAAACCTTCTTCAACCAGCTCCCTGCAATTCCTGTCTGAACCACTAGGTGGAAATACACACCCTTTCATTTTCCACACACTGACTAAAGCAGCGGCCTTATGGCGTTCACAGCAGACTCATCCGTCCTGTAACATCTGTAACATCTCCAAACTCAACGTGTCCCAAGACAAAGACGTTTAACACTACTAATCTGATACGACACTTCAGAGACCACCACGCAGCTGAATACAGTGAATATCAGCAAACAGCAGAGCTAGCACGCACAGCTAGCACAAAACAAATACCCCAGAAACCCGTACAGACCAGATCTGGGGTGCGTTTCCAAAAAGGTTCGTAACGCTAAGTACTTCGTAACTTTTGAGGCGATCGTAATCGGCCTCAAAAACGATGATCAGCCTGTCTCTAATACTTACATACACAGAGACTCGTAAGCTTCCACATTGTTCCTCCACTTACAGACACTCGCGGGGGGGCTACCTCTGTCCCAGGATGCATAGCGTTACTAGGAGGAACGGCAGCTCCGGGTCAAATGACTTAAGGTTAATGATTGATATTGTGTGTCCAGTCTGCTGTCTGCCCAAACATCAGGAGTGGTCATACGCTCTGATCAGCTTGAGAAACAAAACCACTGAATTCCAAAATAAAAATTGGGACCGTATATTAACTTTATTAAATTTTAGTAAATTTGATCAAATATTAAGTTAAAGTACTTCGTAACTTCATACTTAAGAATATCCTTAAAATTACGAACGTTTCCCGAAAGGCTTCGTAACTAACGAAGTATGTAAAGTCATTCGCAAATGAAAGAGTAATCCGACCCACTCGTAAGTTCTTCTTAACTCGAAGTTCACGTGCAGTTCTGTCTCAAAAACTAAAGGGGGCGCTAATCATCTTTTTAAAATGCATTGTTCTGTGCATGAACACCACACGCATTTATATAAACATGAATTCATGATTTGAAATCACTTTAGAAAACGTAATTCTAAATAATCACGGAAATGACATCCAATGTCAACAAATATCATATCCAACAGCTCGAATTATATAAACTGTAAAATTCTAGAATAAACAGGTGTTTGTTTCATGGTGGAGTGGGAATTAAACTGCCCACCACTCTGAAGATCAATCATATGCATAAACATACATTTAACTTTTTTTATTTTAATGTTGGAATCATCGTAATCTCCTGAAACAAACAGTTTAAACTGTTTAAGTACAATACAGTATTTGTTGATATACACATATAAATTACATACTTTAAATTAATTTTCTTCCAGTGTTACAGTTGTAGTAGTAAATTAATACATATATTATTTTCTAAAAAAAATATTATACATTGGCTTACTAAGCTTGTTATGCCTTAACCAATCAAACTAAGTCATCAATTATGTTTACATATAAATTACCAATAGGAAGGCTGATAAAGGTGAGTATGGGATGAACAGATGAACTCATATGTTCCTAGCAGTCTCCTCCCATTTCTGCTCTTTCTCTTTATCTATAGAACTTCTCTGAGATTTGGAAAGTAGTATGTTTTTTTTTTTTTATAGACAACAATTGCAAGTGAAATGTTTTCATTTATTTATTTTTAACATTAAAAGTAATGTAAATCCTTATTTGTTGTTCTTTTTTATTATAATTGTTACTACTTGAAACTAGTTCGTAAGTTTGGAAACTAAGAAGGCGTTTAATAAACACTCGAACACATAGTTTGGGTTCTTAAAGTTACGTCGTTCTTAAAGTTGTTCGTAAATCATTAAGATCAATCGTTGTCGGGAAACACACCCCTGACCGGTACTAACAGAACAGTACAGCAGCAGCAGCAGCCAGAGTGATTGAGTTTTTAGTTCTAGATAACTATGTTTCAACCATGTTTCATGACTTGCTTGCGCTAATAACTACATGTAGCCTGCTATGGCATATAGCCCCGCCCTCGATCGATGTCGGCTATCGGCCGATCGCACTGAAAGGTGATTGGCGATCGGAATCGGCCTCAAAAACGTTGAACGACCCATCTCTAGTACTTACACAGGGACTCGTAAGCTTCCGCACTGTTTCTCCGCTTGTAGAGACTCTCAGACATCAGGAGTGGTTATACGGTCTGATCAGCTTGATGACCACTTTCTTGTAGAGGTGACTGGACATAGAAGCAACACCTCTGAATTCCTCCAAAAAAGTTGGGACTGTATATTAATTCAATTGTATTTCATTTTATAAAATCTTAAATTCAATTTCTTGTTGCCAAAAGTGGTCACTCGCCCATCCAGATCATTGAGTTCAGAAGTTCCAATCAATTTCATGTCCACAGGTATATAAAACCAGGTACCTAGTCATGTGGTATCGTGATAGGACGGCACCTGTGAAGTTTCCTCACTACTAACTACTAAGCGATTGGGAACCCAATGGACGAGTCTGGGTTTGGCGGTTGCCACGACAACGATACTCACTGCATTGTTCAAGTGTAATGTTTGGTTGAGGGGGGATTATGGTGTGTGTGGCCTTTGGGTATGATGACCTTAGGCTCATGTGTGGCTCTTCCAGAGCATCCCATTCCCAAGTAAGGTTGAACTCAGAATATCTCAGAACTTAAAGAAGCTGAGCTCACTAAAGACAATGAGCTCTCAGTCAGTGGATGTGCTGGCCAGGCTAGACCACATCCCCTAGTGTCTTCAGACTCGACTGCACTACTGCTTGACCCCTAGCACTGTGTACTGTGTTTACAGGTTCCAAAGTCAGGGGACCACAATGTGCAGAACCCAGCGGAGGCCTGTGTGGAGGTTCTGGGGGCCATGAAGCAGGTGTCCTACAAGACGGAGATTATCGGAGGAGTCCCCATCATCACCCCTACACAGGTCAGTGCACTATTGGTTTAAAGACTGTATCTTAGCAATAAGAAGTAGATCATATCTAGAGCTCCAGCTTGAAGAGCGAAGTGTAGTTCCAGATTTCTCCTGGACACCCCAGACATTGTATGAATGTGTTCAGTTCCTTTAGCAGCAATCTTGATTTAGCTTAATGAAGTACTGAGCAGTCAAAGCAGGTATTAGATGAGAACTGTCCCCGAATAGTATGTCCCCAAGTGCCTAAAACCTTTGTACAGTGCTGTATATCTATTGATATATATATATATATATATATATATATATATATATATATATATATATAGAGATACAGCACTGTACAAAGGTTGCTGAATGCTGAAAAGGCCCACTGGTTACCACTGGTTACCACTGGCATTTATAGTCTTATAGGTGGTCTTCCAAAGACTAACCATGGTTCCAGTTCCAGTTATAGAGCTGAACTTTTGAAGATATGGCAGCAAGGTTCTCCATTATGTTCAGGCTTTCGCCCATTAAACCAAATCCAGCTTGGTAATTAGGTAGTTCAGAAGAAGTGAAGATCCAAGGGTCCTTCAATGGGTTCCCACTTTCCGCACCTCCAGTGGTCTGAGGTTTAACTGCTGTTCCCTGGTTTTTGCTCCTGGCAGGAGAAAGGCGAGGGCCAGAACGGGGCAGAGCGGGCTGCTGTAAGGAAAACCCACGGCCAAATGCCCTACTACCTGAGCCGGGCCAACCAGGACCAGTCAGTGGTCAAAGCCGGCTTCTGCGTCAAACAGGGCGCAGTGGTGAGTCACGGCGCCAACATATAGACCACTGTTTACTTTGAGATTTGGGGGTCTGTCTCAAAACCTAGTGAGCTAGTAATCCCTCCAGAATAAAACTGCTAAATGGTCAACGACTCGTTGCTAATGAAATGCTGTTTGGTGTGGTCGTATGACCAAAGGTATCAAAAGTATTCATACTCATTACTCAGGTAGAAGTGTAGATACTAGGGTTTAGAAATACTTCTGTAGAAGTCAAGCTACTCCAGTAAAAAGTGTAAAAGTACTGCTTTCAGAACTACTTAAAGTATAAAAGTAAAAGTAATATAAGAGAAAAAATGCCATTAAGGACAAAAGCTTAGGCCGCACCACAGGGGTCTATAGTGCACTAGCCCACCTCCCCAAAAACCCCATTCTTCTAAAAACTATAATGATTATAATGTTATATTAAAATGTAGATATATCAAAACAGTATTTTATTATCAACTCTGTAACGAGTCATTCACCATTTACCAGTTTTATACTCAGATTTTAAGCCTCGGGCTATTGTTTTGGATGCCGGTCGGTAGCTTAGCAACCAGCTAAACCACCGATGGCGTACTGCAGTGGGCGGGAACAAGCCGTGACGCAGTCTCTCTCTAACTAGAGCGTCTCAGTAATCTGTTTTATGAGGAGAGATGAGGAGAGAACACTGCTACTTACACAGCTGCTACCTAGACAGCCTACTTAGACACTCACTAGGATTTGAGACAGACCCCTAGTCATTGTGTTTGCACCAATCAGCTGTGTTGTCGAAATGGCTCAGTTCAAGTGTCTGACGGTCTTCTCCATCCATCTGTAGATGAAGAACTGGAAGAGGAGATATTTCATGCTGGATGATAACGCCATCAGTTATTTTAAATCGGACCTGGTGAGTGATTCTCTCTCTCTCTCTCTCTCTCTCTCGCGCTCTCTCTTTCCCCCCCCCCTCTATGCTGGACCCCCGGTTCTGATAAGCGAAAGTCCAGCCGCTGCATTGTTCACAGCAGCTGGCCGGCATCCTGAACACGTTTCCACAGTGAAGCATAGTTTCCAGTGTTTTCTAACTGTGGGGTTACACAGCCGAGTCACATTATTATGACCACCAGCTAATATATCCAGAGTGACCATCGTGTGGACCACCGTACAGCAGCTTGATGGACTGGGAGACTCAAAAATGTCCTAGTAGGTGGTCACCAGTATCTGGAGTCATGCTGACTGCAGTGAAGAGGATCTATAGAGCCAGCACCACCATCAAGATAATCTCACAGAAGCTTAGTTGGGTTCAAGTCTGGGGTTAGTGGTCCAGGGTGGTACTTGGAAGTCTTGCTCAGATCTTCCAACCAAGGTGGGACATTTCCAGTCTTGTGATGTGTCTCATCATCTTGCTGGAAGATCCCATCCACCCCAGAGAAGACCATCAGCATGTATGGTGTATGTGATCTGCAAGGATGGATTCAGACCCCAGTTGGTTGAGAGTGTGCACGCCAATCTACTGAACTTCTGCTCGACCGACAGACACCGTTTCACATACACTGACTCACGGCTGACCCCTGACCATGACTGCACTGTCAGTTCGACCCGCACTCGTCTGTTTGTCGTTTATTCATCCCTTGTTCTTCCCATAGGGTCCCATTCCTTTTTCGGTCACATCCAAACCTCATTGTTTCATTTAACCTACAGCCTCCAAACTACTTGTACTTCTTTAAGACAGGTCGCCAAACACTCTAATCCACAGATAAACTGACCCGCACTCCTCTATTTGTCGTTTATTCATCCCTCGTTCTTCCCATAGGGTCCCGTTCCTTTTCAGCTGAACCCAAACATCATGGTTTCATTTAACCTACAGCCTCCAAACTGTCTGTACTCACTCAGAGCAGATCTCCAAACTCTAATCCATAGACATACTGACCCACACTCCTCTGTTTGTCATTTATTCATCCCTCGTTCTTCTCATAGGGTCCCGTTCCTTTTCGGCCGAGCCCAAACATCATGGTTTAATTTAATCTACAGCCTCCAATCTACCTGTACTTCTTTAAGACAGGTCCCCAAACACTGTAATCCACAGACATACTGACCCGCACTCGTCTATTAAACACTGACTGGGGTGGGTGAGCTTGTTCAGATACAGCCCCCCGGAGTCAGTAATCACACCTCGCGAGCACAGCCAGTTAATAATAGGTGTGCGTATGTGTGTTTGGGTGCTGTCAGCGTGTTGTTGCAGCACGTCGGAGTGCATGCTGTAAATTCCATGCCTACTTCGACCTGTCGGTGGGCAGCGGCTTACAAGCCCCAGCGCGTGTGTTTCAGCTCGGCGCAGGAACTCCAGCTTACTCACACACGCTGACATGCTACAGTTATAAATACTCACAGGAAGGACGTTTTTGTTGTTATGGAATGTCTTAAAAGAGTGCATGCAGTTGGGAGGCTGTAGGCCGCGACGGTTGGCTGATGGTTATCAGCCCAGATTTAGTTCCATAGCCTCTCCGAGAGCTTAGCTTCTGTCTATGATTATGGAAGTGGCGATGTCTGGGGCTTCCAAGGCTGAGCAGCTGCATCCAAGCCTTACATCTCCAAGCAGTGGTGTAAAGTACGCCGCCACTGGACTCGTGTTCTCTGGAGTGACCAATCACGCTTCTCCGTCTGGCGATCCAATGGACGAGTCTGGGTTTGGCGGCCGCCAGGAGAAAGATACTTGTCTGACTGCATTGTGCCGAGTGTAAAGTTTGGTGGAGGGGGGATCATGGTGTGGGGTTGTGTTTTGGCCCCTCAGTTCCAGTGAAAGGAACTCTTAATTCTTCAGCTGACCAAAAGATTCTGGACTCCCAACTTGGTGGAAACAGTTTGAGGACGACCTCTTCCTGTTTCAACATGACTGACCACCAGTGCACAAAGCAAGCTCCATAAAGACATGGAGGAGCGAGTCTGGTGGAAGAACTTGACTGGCCTGCACAGAGTCCTGATCTTAACCTGATAGAACATCTTTGGGATGAATTAGAGCGGAGACTGAGAGCCAGACCTTCTCGTCTAACATCAGTGTCTGACCTCACTAATGTGCTTCTGAAAGAACGGTCAAACATTCCCATAAACACTCTAAACCGTGTGGAGAGCCTTCCCAGAAGAGCTGAAGATGTAATAGCTGCAAAGGTTGGACCGACATCATATTAAACCAGAGCAAATTCTTGAAAGGTTCTTCTGTCCTGGTGATATATGATAGTGTGGGACATAAATCAGGGATAGAAGGTTATGAATGTGCTGCATGTGGCTAATAGGAATGCATTTGTTTCTTTGGGATTTGGAGACCCCTCTGGTGGAAATGTGTAACTGCATGTAATCGAGTTCATGAATGTAAAGATGGGCAGAAAATTCAAAGAGAACTCAAGTCAAAACTTGGTGGAGGTTGTGTTTTCTCAGGATGTGAGTAAATTAACTGCTATGTTCATCATGTCTTCATCAGTATGATGTTGGTTTAAGGTCGTTTGATGCCTGAACATCAAGGCGGACCCTCTTTTTGAGCCTGTGTGGGATGAACGCTCAGCTTATTTTACTTTGTTTATATTCTTCTCATGCAGTAATGGTACTTCTGTCAGCGTGGAAGCTCCTGCGCTGGTCGATTACCTTCTGGTGGAGAGTGAATGTAGTACCTGTGAGGAGCCAGAGGTTTCTGGACGCTGTATGGTGGGGAGTTAGTCTGAGTCAGGAATGCGTACAGCTGTGTGGATGTAAGGATGTGGGCAGAGAGAGGTTTCAGACTAAATCATACAGCACTGAGTCAATAAAGGGCTATTTTAGGTCTGATAATAATGGCCCTCTGCACTCGCCAGCGTCCAGCCCACTCCAGCACAGAGAGAGAGTGAGAGAGAGAGAGAGAGAGAGAGAGACAGAGAGAAAGAGAGAGAGAAAGAGAGACAGAAAGAGGGAGAGACACAGAGAGAGAGAGAGAGAGAGAGAGAGAGAGAGAGTCTTGCTCCTTTCACAGCACAGAGAAAGAGAGAGAGAGAGAAAGAGAGAGAGACACAGCCCTGCTCAGTTAACAGCACAGAGAGAGAGAGAGAGAGAGAGAGAGAGAGAGAGAGAGAGAGAGAGAGAGAGAGAGACGGTCCTGCTCAGTTCACTGCTTTACTTTTATTCAGAACATTTATTTACCACCTCTGACTTTGTTCTCCCTTCTTTCTTACATCCTCTCTATTTCTATGTATTCTCTCTCTCTCTCTCTCTCTCTCTCTCTCTCTCTCTCTCTCTCTCTCTCTCTCTCTTCAGGACAGAGAACCTCTGCGTGTGGTTCCACTGAAGGAGGTTAATAAAGTTCAGGAGTGTAAACAGAGGTTAGTGCCGTGTGGATGTGTGTGGATGTGTGTGGATGTGTGTGGATGTGTGTGGATGTGTGTGGATGTGTGTGGATGTGTGTGGGTGTATTGGGGGTGTGGGTGTGTGAGTTGCGGGTGTGTTGAGGGTAATGTGTTGGATTTGTGTGGGTGTGTTGGGACTGTGTGTGTTTTGGGGGTTGTGTGGGTGTGTGAGTTGCGGGTGTGTTGAGGGTAATGTGTTGGATTTGTGTGGGTTGGTGGGTGTGTGGGTGGGTAATGTGTTGGTGGGTGTGTTGCGGGTGTGTTGGAGGTTAATGTGGGGGTGTGTTGGGGGTGTGTGTGTTTTGGGGGTTGTGTGGGTGTGTGAGTTGCGGGTGTGTTGAGGGTAATGTGTTGGATTTGTGTGTGTGGGTGGGTGTGTTGGGGGTAATGTGTGGGTGGGAGTGTTGGGGGTGTGGGTGTGTGAGTTGGGGGTGTGGGTGTTTTGGGGGTTGTGTGGGTGTGTTTGGGGTGTATGTGTTTTGGTGGTTGTGTGGGTGTGTGTGTTGCGGGTGTGTTGAGGGTAATGTGTTGGATTTGTGTGTGTGGGTGGCTGTGTTGGGGTAATGTGTTGGTGGGTGTGTTGGAGGTTAATGTAGGGGTGTGTTGGGTGTGTGTGTGTGTTGGGGGTGTGTGTGTTTTGGGGGTTGTGTGGGTGTGTGAGTTGCGGGGATGGGTGTGTTGGGGTAATGTGTGGTTGTGTGTGGGGGTGGGTGTGTTGGGGGTAATGTGTGGGTGTGTTGGGTGTGGGTGGGTGTGTTGGGGTAATGTACTGACTGAGTGCTGGACGCACTGACTGTGCTGGACGTACTGACTGAGTGCTGGACGCACTGACTGTGCTGGACGTACTGACTGTGAGTGCTGGACGCACTGACTGGAAGTACTGACTGAGTGCTGGACATACTGACTGGAAGTACTGACTGAGTGCTGGACGTACTGACTGGAAGTACTGACTGAGTGCTGGACGCACTGACTGGAAGTACTGACTGAGTGCTGGACATACTGACTGGAAGTACTGACTGAGTGCTGGACGTACTGACTGGAAGTACTGACTGAGTGCTGGACGCACTGACTGAGTGCTGGAGACACTGACTGAGTGCTGGACCTACTGACTGAGTGTTGGACGTACTGACTGGAAGTACTGACTGAGTGCTGGATGTACTGACTGGAAGTACTGACTGAGTGCTGGAGACACAGACTGAGTGCTGGACCCACTGACTGAGTGCTGGACCTACTGACTGAGTGCTGGATGCACTGACAGTGCTGGACGCACTGACTGTGCTGGACGCACTGACTGTGCTGGACGTACTGACTGAGTGCTGGACGTACTGACTGGAAGCACTGACTGAGTGCTGGAGGCACTGACTGAGTGCTGGACGTACTGACTGAGTGCTGGACGTACTGACTGGAAGTACTGACTGAGTGCTGGACGTACTGACTGGAAGTACTGACTGAGTGCTGGACGCACTGACTGGAAGTACTGACTGAGTGCTGGACGTACTGAGTACTGATAAGTGATGCTAAAGTAAACAGTAACTGACTGTATTAACCGTGGGCTGTGCTGTTTCAGTGATCTGATGATGAGAGACAACCTGTTCGAGCTCGTCACTACCTCAAGAACCTTCTACATCCAGGTGAGAGGAAAGCTCTCTGTTCAGAAGCTCCGAGTACAATCAGCTGACAGCCCGCCAGTTAGCGCTGTGCTGCCAGTTATTAATTATTAATCAGTAGTAATAACCAATTCTCTCTTATTCCTTCTCTCTCTATTTCTCTCTCTCTACTGTTGTTCTCTTGTTCTCTTTCTCTTTCTTTCCCCATCTCCTTGCCTCTCTCTCTCTCTCTCTCTCTCTCTCTCTCTCTCTCTCAGGCGGACAGTCCTGAGGAGATGCACAGCTGGATCAAAGCCGTCTCCGGAGCGATAGTGGCCCAGCGGGGTCCGGGTCGCTCCGCAGCTTCGGTACGTTCTGCCCCTCACCCTGGCCCCCCATCCGTCCCCTCCAGTCGACACTGACGCCGGGCTTGTAACCGCACCTGTCCGGGTTATAAGCTGTAATCGGCTTCTCCTCCATCCCCACTCATTAGTTCCACACCGTCCACACCACCCTGGTGCAGGTGGGCCACAGACGTCCAAACACAGAGTATAGTCCACACTGTCGCCACTGTCCTGAGAAAAACCTTTATCTCCAGTTTTATTAGGGTTTGCTGTTCAGTATGAAGTGAACGCCGCAGCAGCCGTTACTGTTAACGCTACTGCTACTGCTACTGCTACTGTTACTGCTACTGCTACTGCTACTGCTACTGCTACCGTTACTGCTACTGCTACTGTTACTGCTACTGTTACTGTTACTGCTACTGCTACTGCTACTGCTACTGTTACTGCTACTGCTACTGCTACCGTTACTGTTACTGCTACTGCTACTGCTACTGTTACTGCTACTGTTACTGTTACTGCTACTGCTACTGCTACTGCTACTGTTACTGCTACTGCTACTGCTACTGCTACTGTTACTGTTACTGCTACCGTTACTGCTACCGTTACTGCTACTGCTACTGTTACTGCTACTGCTACCGTTACTGTTACTGCTACTGCTACTGCTACTGCTACTGTTACTGCTACTGTTACTGTTACTGCTACTGCTACTGCTACTGCTACTGTTACTGCTACTGCTACTGCTACCGTTACTGTTACTGCTACTGTTACTGCTACTGTTACTGCTACTGTTACTGCTACCGTTACTGTTACTGTTACTGCTACTGCTACTGTTACTGCTACTGCTACTGCTACTGTTACTGTTACTGTTACTGCTACTGCTACTGCTACTGCTACCGTTACTGCTACTGCTACTGTTACTGCTACTGTTACTGTTACTGCTACTGCTACTGCTACTGTTACTGCTACTGCTACTGCTACCGTTACTGTTACTGCTACTGTTACTGCTACTGCTACTGTTACTGCTACTGTTACTGTTACTGTTACTGCTACTGCTACTGCTACTGCTACTGTTACTGCTACTGCTACTGCTACCGTTACTGTTACTGCTACTGTTACTGCTACTGTTACTGCTACCGTTACTGTTACTGTTACTGTTACTGCTACTGCTACTGTTACTGCTACTGCTACTGCTACTGTTACTGTTACTGTTACTGCTACTGTTACTGCTACCGTTACTGCTACTGCTACTGCTACTGTTACTGCTACTGCTACCGTTACTGCTACCGCTACTGCTACTGTTACTGCTACTGCTACTGTTACTGCTACTGTTACTGCTACTGTTACTGCTACTGCTACTGTTACTGCTACTGCTACTGTTACTGCTACTGTTACTGTTACTGTTACTGCTACCGTTACTGTTACTGCTACCGTTACTGTTACTGTTACTGCTACTGTTACTGCTGCTGCTGCTGCTACTGCTACTGTTACTGCTACTGTTACTGCTACTGCTACTGCTACTGTTACTGCTACTGTTACTGCTACCGTTACTGTTACTGCTACTGTTACTGCTACTGTTACTGCTACTGCTACTGTTACTGCTACTGTTACTGTTACTGCTACCGTTACTGTTACTGCTACTGTTACTGCTACTGCTACTGTTACTGCTACTGTTACTGTTACTGCTACCGTTACTGTTACTGCTACCGTTACTGTTACTGCTACTGTTACTGCTGCTGCTACTGCTACTGCTACTGTTACTGCTACTGTTACTGTTACTGCTACCGTTACTGTTACTGCTACTGCTACTGTTCCTGCTACTGTTACTGTTACTGCTACCGTTACTGCTACTGTTACCGCTACTGCTACAGTTACTGTTACTGTTACTGCTACTGCTACTGTTACTGCTACTGTTACTGCTACTGCTACTGTTACTGCTACTGTTACTGCTACTGCTACCGTTACTGCTACCGTTACTGCTACCGTTACTGCTACTGTTACTGTTACTGCTACTGTTACTGTTACCGCTACCGTTACTGCTACTGCTACCGTTACTGCTACTGTTACTGCTACTGCTACTGTTACTGCTACCGTTACTGTTACTGCTACCGTTACTGCTACCGTTACTGCTACTGCTACTGTTACTGCTACTGCTACTGTTACTGCTACTGCTACTGTTACTGCTACCGCTACTGTTACTGCTACTGCTACTGTTACTGCTACCGCTACTGTTACTGCTACTATTACTGCTACAGCTACTGTTACTGCTACTATTACTGCTACCGCTACTGCTACTGCTACAGCTACTGTTACCGTTACTGTTCTGGAGATACTGTTTTTTCTTTGGACAGTGGCAGCAAACCAAGAACAGCAGATATAAACACACCCCTAAAGTACATCATCTCACAAACAGCTGATGTTTACCGTTTACTCCTCCAGTATTTAGTAAGCAGTGATTGCAGCTGAGAGCCTGAGCAGTCTGAGAGTCTGAGAGTCTGACAGTCTGACAGTCTGAGAGTCTGACAGTCTGAGAGTCTGACAGTCTGAGAGTCTGAGAGTCTGACAGTCTGAGCAGTCTGAGAGTCTGAGCAGTCTGAGCAGTCTGGTTCCTGACGCTGTGGTGGTGATATGGTAGAAATGAACACCTGCACAAACCAGAGTCTCTCAGCAGCCCTGCAGACACACCTCCAGAGCTGCACTGCTGATTTACAGTTTGGTCTGCTGTAGCTCTCTCGCTCTCTCGCTCTCTCTCTCTCTCTCTCTCTCTCTCTCTCCCTCCCTCTCTCTATCTCTCTCTCTCTCTCTCTCTCTCTCTATCTCTCTCTCTATCTCTCTCTCCCTCCCTCTCTCTCTCTCTCTCTCTCTCTCTCTCTCTCTCTCTCTCTCTCTCTCTCGCTTTAATCTCAGTCTCTCTCTTGCTCTGTCTCTCTTTCTTTTTCTGTTTCTCTCTCGCTCTCACTCTCTTTCTCCCTCTCTCTCTCTTGCACTCTCTCTCGCTTAAATCTCAATCTCTCGCTCTCTTTCTCTTTGTCTCTCGTGCTTTCTCTAGCTTTCTCTCTCTCTCTCTCTTTCTCTCTCTCTTTTTTCTGTCTCTCTATTTCTCTCTCTCCTTCTCTCTCCCTCTCTCTTGCACTCTCTCTCTCTTGCACTCTCTCTCTCTCTCTCTCTCGCTTAAATCTCAATCTCTCACTCTTTCTCTTTCTCTCCTGCTCTCTTTCTCGCTCTTGCTTTCTCTAGCTTTCTCTCTCTCTCTCTCTCTCTCTCTCTCTCTCTCTCTCTCTCTTTCTCTCTCCCTCTCTCTCTCTTGCTCTACCTCTCTCTCTCTCTCGCTTAAATCTCAATCTCTCTCACTCTTTCTCTCCTGCTCTATTTCTCTCTTGCTTTCTCTAGCTTTCTCTCTCTCTTCCTTTAATCTCTGTCTCTCACTCGCTCTTTTTCTGTCTCTCTATCTCTTTTTTGCTCTTTCTCTTGCTTTCTCTCTCGTGCTCTCGCTCTCTTTTGCTCCTGCTCTCTTTCTCTCTCTTTCTCTGTCTTGCTTTTTCTTGCTCTCTTGCGGCCTCTCTCTCTCTCCTGCTCCTTCTCTCTCTCTCCCTCTCTCTCTCCCTCTCCTCCTCCTCCTCCTCCTCCCTCCCCTCTGCTGATGGACCTTGTGCGCTGTGTTGTTGCAGATGCGTCAGGCCAGAAGGTTCTCGAACCCTTGCATTCAGAGGTATACATCCCGCAATGGCGAATGCAGCACGTACGTGTTGAGATCAGACCCCCCCGCGCCCCACCGCGCCCCGCCCACCCCCGCTGTTTGTTTGCATCCCAGCCTAGAGCTTTAACGGAATAGTTTTCCGCCCCCCCCCGCTTCTTAACCCAGCTTTACCAACAACCAACAACACCAGCCCCAAATCCTCTCGCTCATCAATATCACCATCAGTGCTTCGACCCCACCTCCCGTCCCACCATCCTCATCCATCCATCCATCAATTCCATTCATCAATCCATCCATCCGTCCTTCCATCTGACCACTCTGATTAGCTAGTTTTCCATCTAGAACATCAGCACTGGATAAGATATCCAGCTGCACTTCACAGAGAAGAAAGCAGGTTCTAAGGAGGCCTCAGCTTTTCCGGTAACGCGTCAGCTTCTATCCGTAACTTCCCAGGAAGTACTTCCCGAGTTGGGAAGGGAGCTCTTACTTTTAGGCTGCACTCCTTCACTCGTTCTTCAATAGGAACGTTTGGGAGGTGTTTAGAAGGAAAAGCCCTGTGGAGACTAGCAGTATTCACCATAGGGTACCTCCTGCCAGATCTTCAGTTGTCGTTTCTTTTCCCATTCATTTCTCTCCTCCACCTCTTTTCTGTCCATCTCGAAGCAGAAGTCCACTCACACTGCATGCCCAAGTGGACCCTTGTCCTGTGCCTAATGTCTGTACGAGGGTTGCTTTGTCTGTAATTTTCCCCTCACGCCAAACTTCATCAGTCCACCAAGATCTGGTTTCTTCTACAGTTTAGCACTGGAGCAATGAGGCCAACAAGCCCCGCCTTCAAGGATGAAGAGTCTGCTGAATATTGATATTAGGAGTGTTTGTAGGAGTCCATGAACAGACGTTCCGTCAACTGTAGTGAAGAAAACAAGGACGGTTGAAGTAATTTAGTCTTTTTAGGTCAAGGAAGTTTTCGTATCCGGTCACAGTAGCCATTCAGTCTGAGGTCTTCAGTCTTCATTCATGTGGAGATACTGTAGAGGAAACTGATTATAGTACCTATGTGATGGTAGTCCCAAAATCTGGTAGACCAATTGGGGGCGAATCAAGCTCGCTGTTGCTTCGGATATGAAAAATCCACGTCCACCCTTCCTACAGATGGGTATCGGGGATGTGTACCAATTCTTGAGTTGTCGGTATCAAAATTTCAAGAAGCTCCTGGACAAACATGGCTGCTTTGTGTAGTTATGGACCATTAATTCCTTCTTTATATTAGTTTTTGGTGCTACACTGGATCTTATTTCCAATGCCGAGCATCATTCTGTGCTTTACCTTCATGGCTGGAAGAGTAAAGTGCTAGTACTTGTGGACCCACTCAACGAAATGCAGTTTATGTAAATCCGTAGTTGCGTGTTTGTCATTTAAAGGAAATCGATAGGTTGCCATGTTGGGTAAGATGCTACCTCATCGCTGATCTAATGAGTTCACAGGGCTGATGGCTACCTACATACCAGTGTAGCAGTTTGTGAGAGAAGCAGTGTTTCCAGAGTAGCTAGCTACATCTGACTTCTTGGTCACATCCTTGATAATGTGTCCAGCATGTTGGTTAATAATAGAAAGGTATATTTTTAAAGTGGATACAATAAATAAAGAATAATTAAATACATTTAAAAAGCTATATAATTATATAACATTCAAGTACCAGCACCTCACAGTAGACCCACGGTGTTGGGCACTACATAAGCAAGTGTGTTGGAATAGGACTCAACAGCTCCACTGCGAAACTGGAGAAGCAAGCTTGGCTAAAGACCTACGTTTGGGGTAAAGGGAAAACTTTCACTTTGGGGTTTTTCAACAACCCGTTGCTTTACATGTTCAGAGTAGCCAAATGTAATATTTTCTCGGTAACACTTTACTGTAGGGCAGTGTTCATAAGCCTGTATGACACCGGAATGAGCCTTGCCATCCATGGAACTGGGTTGTTATGACAATTTCTGGGGTGAAACTTGCATCACAGTGACGTTACACTGATTCTAGAGCTGGCCGATAAATCGATTTTATCAGTAAATTCAAATTTACAGTTAAGAACGATCATAAAAATAGTTTTTCTCTCAGTTTTAAGCCCTTTAGGCTTCCGTAGTTCAGAGTTATTCCCCCTGCCTTCCTCTGCGCTTGCCATAGACACACATGAACAACATGCTAGCTTGGTGGCAACAGTTTTCCAACTGTTTGCTGTATGATAAGAGTGGGGTACTGGGGAAGGCAAGCACAGATGCTATAGCAATGTATATTGCAAAAGACATGGCGCCCATATATACGGTGAAAAAGACCAGCAGTACGTGCTACCAAGTTTCCACAACTGTATAACAACACACAACAAAGAATCACTAGAGAGCTGGAGTCACTGTCTCCTCCGAGGTTAATAACACAGTGGGTGGGTGATATGAGAAGGTGGTCTGAGGTTAATAACACAGTGGGTGGATGATATGAGAAGGTGGTCTGAGGTTAATAACACAGTGGGTGGATGATATGAGAAGGTGGTCTGAGGTTAATAACACAGTGGGTGGGTGATATGAGAAGGTGGTCTGAGGTTAATAACACAGTGGATGGGTGATATGAGAAGGTGGTCTGAGGTTACCTATGGAGACATGTTTAATTACTCTGTACTCTCGGAAGGTGTAGACGGTTCAGTAATGAAAAACTATGAAAGTACTGAAGCGTATCAGTACCTGCACAGTGGGAAGGTGGGCGTGTCCTCCTACACACAGACGGTGAGTTTATATTTCTGAAAGCCGGTTAAACCCAAGTCCAGCCAGCTGCCCGAGCCACTCTGCGTGGGTGTTAGTTACAGTCCAGATAGCCTAGCGCGGTGGACACTGATCAGAAAACAGTTACTGAACTGATAGACTCACCAGCACCCGACATGTCTGCTTCCTCTGAGCTTCATAAGCGAGACATTTCTCTGGATAAGGAAGCTCTGGTGCTGGTTCTCCTCCACAGAATGGTAAGAGCAGACATACAGAGGTTTGTTTGGGTGGAGGTTTTAAATTTAGAGCTTCAGTCATAGACGCAGGTCCTCTTCTTTGGAAGGCGGCCCCCCAACACTCTGATCTTTATGTGCTGTGTTCGTAACTCTGTAGTTCAAGCCAAGTTTTCATCTTCTCCAATTACTGAATCCCTCTAACGAACATGTTATGCTAGTTATATGTTTGTTGTCGTTTTGCTTTTAATTAGTATCAACGCATCCACGGTTGCACCAGAAGTTCTAACACAAAGTAAATAAAGATGCCCCCCAGTGTTGTCATGGAAAATAGCATGAATAGTGGCAGTAAGGCTTCCTGCGGTAAAGTGTTACCCATTGGTTGTTACTCACACTGCTTTTTCCTGCATTGGCACTGCCGCCGCCATGTCTCAAAGGCTGCGTTGAGCTGATGTCTCGTTTCCTTGTCTTTCTTTCTCTCTCTCTCTCTCTCTCTCTCTCTCTCTCTCTCTGTCTCTGTCTCTGTCATGGGTGGCGATTGTCTTCCAGAGACTAAAATGTGACTAACACCCCTAAAAATGGCTCCTGCTATTCCATCCATACCTCAGCCACCGGCGCCGTGGCCGCGCCTCCTCCTCCTCCTGCTAAGCCGATCGAGACATACCAGCACCGCTGTAGCTTTGGCTGCACTTGTTAACACTGACGTGCCTGCTGCCTGCACTCCCAAAGCTTCCGCCGCCACTTCCACTGAAACTGCCCCTCCTAAACCCTCCCCCCCTTTGCCACCTCCTCCGGCTGAAGCAGCACCTTTTTCACTGACTCGATCTATGTCTCCCGACCCCCTACACCCCCGTCCCTCCTCCTTTTTGTCCCCTCTTCTACGGTTTCCACAGGACCACAGGGATACCGCATCCGTCTTCCACTACAGCGGACAAGGCCCCCCAGTCCCACGCTCGCCAACCTACGCCGAATGCCACTCCCCCACGGGCCCTCAGCATGGCACTGGATGGGCCGGAGATCAGCGGCCTTCTGCCAGGTGGCCCGCGCAGCCGGCTGTCGCTGCAGGAGGCCCCGCGCCTCCTTTTCAAGTGAGCGACCTCGACGGCTCGTCGCCCTGGGAGCGGAGGAACGACGCCAGGGTTCCGCAGCCCACCGCTCACGACGAGGAAGACGTGCAAATAAGCCAGGTGTGAAGAAGCTGCGACGGTGAACTGGTACTACCGCAGAAGGACCAGGAATCTGGGACGAAGCAAGCCCTAACAGAACTGACGGACTAGAGGCAGTCTTCCGATTTGATTTTCCCCGAGAGTTGCAGCTCGAGTCGCCCTCGGAGACCCGGCTGATTAACTGCTACTCGGAAATGGCAGCAAAGAGCTGGCCGGTTTGCCAGGATACTCTAATGAATGGACTCTTCTGTCTTGAGACCAGAACCATTGCCGGTCCAGCTGGAACGGGTTTGTTTTGCAAGCGAAGAACTGACGGCTTATGTGTTCGGAAATTAATTGGGTGCTCTTATCTCTCTCTCCCGTCTGTCTCTCTCCCGTCTGTCATATTTCTCCTTATTTCTCTTGGGGTACAGTTAGGTCTACGTGTCCTGTGATGCTGTCGTTTCCTTCTTAAGGCAGTGTCTTGAATGGAGTGATGCCTTCAGATTTTTTTTTTTATGTTCGGACAAGTCAGGAGGGGTTTTTCATGAAACCAAAGCGAAGGCGAGACGCTGCCTCTACTTGTATGATAAATCTAGACTGTTTTATATATAAATATATGTATGACCCTGTACAGTGATTTGCAAAGTTTACAGACCATCCTTTATTGATTTCGTTTCCAGGCTCGGTGGCCATTCAGAACAAGGTATTTGATAGATACTGTACTGATCCCAGAGGGAAATTCAAGATCTCCGCAGTGAAACACTCACATATACACACACACACTAGGGGGCAATAGTGAGCACACTTGCCCGGAGCGGTGGGCAGCCCTAGCAGTCAGGGGTTAGGTGACTTGCTCAAGGGCACTTCAGTGGTGTCCTGTCCGTTTATGGGATTGAACCGCCAACCTTCCGGTCACAAGGCTGGTTGCCTAATCTCCAGCCCACGAGTCCACGATAGTTTAGAGGCTGTTAGAAATAAGATAATGATGCTTCCTATTCAAAGAAACTATAAAAAATTATAAAGATTGTTAGAGTCCTAAAAACTGGCAGACCACCAAAACTGTCCCCATTGGATAAACAGCACTTAAAGCTTTCACCTCTCCGAGTAAAAGACTGGGGGAATCAAGCTCTGCTATTGTTGTTGGATATGAAAAATCCACACCCATCCTTCCTACCAATGGATAACAAGGACGTGTACCAATTCCAGACTGGTTGGTATCAAAATATCGACAAGCTCCCGGACAAAAGGCCTCTGGCCTCCGTTTTATTTTCAATGCCGAGCATCATCCTCCACTTTACAGTCATGGCTGGAAACGTGAAGTTCTAAAAAAGTGTGGACCCACTTAACGAAAGGTAACGACTATGCAGGTGAATGCAGTTTATGTAAAGCCGTAGTTGCGTGTAAAGCAGGTAACAAACACCAGCGACCTCTTCAGACACTTTCAGATACAGCCTTCTATAAATCTAAAGCAGTGCAGGGTGTTAGCTTTAGCATAGCAGCTGCCGCACCAACATGCGGCCTCTTGGCGTTGGGATGAATTGTCCTACTGTAGCGCCCCTTGCGATCAAGGGCCCTCTAATGGTATACCCTGCTCTTCTCTAGGGCCCCCTGGTAGGGGCTCTTATAACCAGGGCCCTCTAAAATTATGCCCTTGTCTTTCCTAGGACCCCTAATAGTCAGAAGTCGAAGTCAGAGCAGTGCCACAACACCTCGTCCATTTTCACAAGGGTCCCCAAAAGTATGGCTAGGGGCCCTCAAGTGGCCCTGGGGTCAAAGTCCCTTAAAGTCAGAGGATCCTTAAAATGGAGGGCCCTCGGAAATAAAAATATATTGTATCATAAATGTTAATAGCCATCGCAAAATGTTTTGGGCCAGGGCCCCCCCGGGACCCCCTGACCTCAAGGGCCCCTGGGCGCTGGCCCGGTCAGTAATCCAGCCATGACTCTAGGTAGTTTTGATAACTCAAGTCACCTCAATCAAAAATACTACCAGCATTAAAACTACTAGACCGAACTCTGCTTAGTGATAATATACTGAATATATACCGAATTGACATTCAGGAGCTAGCATAGCATGAATCACTAACAGCTAGGTAGCCTAAGTTTGCCAAACAGGAGTCACTTATTTTGTATCGATTATGGTTGTTGATGTTTTCAGCTGTAGGGAGAGACGACCACAGCCTTCTCTGATTGGTTTTAAGATGCCCAATTTAAGGTGGAACAAGAAAGTTCCAACAAGAAGCTGGTGATTAGCAATCAGAGTTCAGTTCAGTTAAAACAACAGGTAGAAAAGTTAATGGTCTAAATGTTCTGATCAGAAAAGAATAATTCCAATAGGGACAGATGAACACAGCCTTTCCACATTCATTTTGAGATGCATTATTTAAGGTGGAACAGGACAATTCCAATAAGAAGAGTTCATTAAGAATTGACATTCGGGAGCTAGTATAGTATAAATCACCAACTGCGAGGTAGCCTTAGTTTGACAATCAGGGGTCTTAAATTTTGCATCACGTCTTGAGTTTGACTTTTTTTCATATTGTTTTTGTTTTGTACACCAAATTATGGAGACTAGTATCAATAGTATCGATACAAGTATTGATATCAATATTGGTATCGATAACATCCCAACGATAACCCTCCCTAATTCTTCTTGAGAACTTGTTGGTGTGCTGAGAGCTTTGGTGTTGTGGAAGAGTGTCAATGCAGATTGAATGCAGGTCTTTTGAAGGGAATAGAAAGTAAACACACTAATAATGTACTGAGAACTGTGTATTTAGTCGTTGATGACTCATGTAGTCATTGACTTGTTTTATTCTTAATGTTTTATTCTTTGTTTTTATGGGTGGTCTTTGATTTTTGCACACTGCTGTATAGTCTTTGCTACTCTAGCATCTCTTTATTATACATCTGCCAACTCTGTGTCTCCAGATCTTCATATTTTGTGACATTTTAAGTTTTTTTTAAAAATTATTTTTATTTTATTCAAATAAGAAGGCCAGCACGCTCACGTTGGCATACAACCGCCGATATGAATGTCCTCCAGACAGACGTGTCCTTCTGACCCATGTGCTTGGCAAACGAAGGCGCTTCTCCAGCCTGTAACAGCGTCAAACTCTTGCGTCAGGGTCCTGATGTTGGGCGGAATTGAAAAGAGCTGTCCGCCGCTACAAATGAGCTGAACATCACACTCACTGTGCCTGCCGTCTTGGGAATCCCACCGTCATGTGCAGCTGCCGCTGTTTTACGGTCAGCGGTCCATGAAATTGAAAGCCGAAGGTCTCGGTACATGGACTTCCATTCCGGGGACTTGGAGATATTACCTTAACGAAACGTCTCTCCAAGGGTCGATACGTGAGCGTTCCCTGGTGCGGACGCAGATTGTTTTGTTTTTCAAACAGGTTCCACTACTGTTCACAAGTTTGGACTCGCTCGTCATCTGAATACGTTTTTGTTGTTCTGTATGTGCCGTTAACTGATGGTGGTGTAGATTGAATGCGTGTAAACTTGATATATAAGTGATGTATTTTTGCTCATGGTTAATTAAATTATAAATAATATACTATATCTATTTCTAACTTACGCTGTCAAGTTTTTCTGCCTCAATATTTGATCATTTTTTTAATTGGAAGCATTCTAGATTTGATATATAGTGATATATATTGTTTTACAGCTTTCTGTTAACAGAGAATTCCTCTTGTCTAAATAACTTCTACATAATTCACTGGTTGAGATGTGAAGTCATTCAGAGGGGCATTGGTTGGTTGTAGAGACTCAAGATTTCTGTACAGTGGTGGTGAATGGAACCAGACATTACTGTATCTACTTCACAAATATAGCCACTTTATTGATTTATCAAACAATCTGTTATGTTTAGGTTATGTATATGCAAATTATCTGCTAAATTTAGTGGCTGAGATGTAATCAGACGTGTTCAGAGTGGTTTAATGTGAATTAGTTGATTGTAGAGACTCAGACCTCACCATATCAACACAAATATATATGTTTTTCATCTACACCCACCACTGAACCTACACGAGTCTTCTGACTTTATATATAGAATATTGGTGCAATAGGTTGTTTTCAGTTACATCGTTCCAACGACGTTCAAAATCCAGATGGAGGGCAGTCAGTGCCAAAATAGAGTAGAGATGAAGGTTGAGGAGCCTGTCAAGAATTACCTTCTCTTCCAGAAGCCCTTCTACTCAAGAACTACCTTCTCCAGACGTCTTTCTACTCAAGAAGTACCTTCTGCTACAGACGACCTTCTACTCAAGAACTGTCTTCTCCTCCAGGTGTCCTTCTACTCAAGAACTACCTTCTCCTCTAGACGCCCTTCTACTCAAGAACTACCTTCTCCTCCAGCTGCCCTTCTACTCGAGAACTACCTTCTCCTCCAGACGCCCTTCTACTCAAGAACTACCTTTTCCTCTAGACGTCCTTCTACTCAAGAACTACCTTCTCCTCCAGACGCCCTTCTACTAAAGAGCTACCTTCTCCTCCAGACGACCTTCTACTCAAGGACTGTCTTCTCCTACAGACGACCTTCTACCCAAGAACTGTCTTCTTCTCCAGACGTCCTTCTGCTCAGGAACTACCTTCTCCTCCAGACGCCCTTCTACTCACAAACTATCTTCTCCTCCAGACGCCCTTCTGCTCAAGAACTACCTTCTCCTCCAGACGCCCTTCTACTCAAGGACTACCTTCTCCTCCAGACGTCTTTCTACTCAAGAACTACCTTCTCCTCCAGATGCCCTTCTACTCACAAACTATCTTCTCCTCCAGATGCCCTTCTACTCACAAACTACCTTCTCCTCCAGACGCCCTACTCAAGAACTTCTAGTCTTCTAAGTCTTCTAATCCTAGCCTCTAATCAACAAACGAAGACATACAAATTTGTCTGTTGGGTATGGCCGAAAATTAATGGGATCCTATGGAAGGAACGAGGGATGAATAAATGACAAATAGATGAGGACAGGTCAGTATGTGTGTGGATTAGTGTTTGGGGATCTGCTTTAAAAGAATACATTCAGTTTGGAGGCTGTAGGTTATATGAAACCATGAGGTTTGGGTGTGACCAAAAATGAATGGGACACTAAGGGGAAAAAAGAGGGATGAAAAACTACAAACAGATGAATGCGGGTCGAATCAGCACAACACTCGTGGTCGGGAGTCTCCCCTCAATCAGTCTATGCGAAACGGTGTTTGTTGATCAAGCAGAAGTTCAATAGATTGTTGTGCACTTTTCCATGCCATTCATTTTCTATGGGGAAGCCCGAATCACACAATGAGACAGTCTGGAGCTGGAACGGAGCTGATATTTTGAAAACTGCAGGACAAGTTACGCAGTGAAGATCTTTCAGAAAGAAAAGAACGAATAACAATATAGTCGCAACCGTAATTATGCTAAACATGTGAAAAATCTGTGGAATTTGCCAAAGAATTGTCACTGGACCGTTTCCTTTGGTTGCATGAATGAAAACATTGATTCCAAACTTTTGAACATTAGCAACTATTTCCTCCTAAAAGTGTACTGCTCCCAAAAATACTCTTTGCTAGTAATTCATGAACTTTGTTATGACCTGGTCTAGGTCAGACCATAACATAATTAAAAAGGTGTCCGTGTCCTCCAGGTCCCCCCAATAGAACGCCATTCTATTGCAATGACAAAAGACCAGTGGGGAACCGTCATGGCACTCTACGCCCTCTCAGAGGGCCTAATATATATATATATATATATATATATATATATATATATATATATATATATATATATATATATATATATATATATATATATATATATATCATTTTATTTTATCTACTTATAGTTTAACAATCAACATCTAAGCAATTACAAAAATATGGACAAATAAATTATTCAAGCGTGTCTATTCAATCTGTGTTGAAGTGTGAGGGGTTAAGTGGAGCCTGTGAGCCTGTGTCTCCCCCTATAAGGACTGCGATGATTGGTGGTCCCGCTGTTCATGTACAGAGGGGGCCAGGCAGTTATAATTCAGGGTGATACCAATTTCAAACAGTAAAACTGACCAATCATATCTTCCCTCTAAGTGGGCGGGGCTTAACTGTATGATCATTTCAGCCTGCTGTGGTGACCGCTAGCTAGTTTGCTGACTTACGATGGAAGCCCATGTCCCCCCCAAACTGTCAAAACCACCCCCTCGGAAAACTCAAGCCTGAAGAAAAAGCCGCACTAGGAAAAAGTTCAAATCGTGAGTGTAAATAAAAGATAGTTTGAGAGTGTTTATGAAAATTGCGTGTGCAGTTACTCACGCTCACGAGTGAAACAGTTACGTGCAAAATGTAAAAATGTGCAGCTTTATATCTTCACCTCGCTTTTTTGCGTCATCTACATATTCCTCTGAGGCGCAGATGGAGCTCTGTGATGTTCAGTTATTTATAAGGAGGAACCTTATTTTGATTAAGACGTTCTCTATGTTGTACAGATGTTATTGTTTGTTTATTGACTTGCAGTTTATTAGGAGAATAAACAGTCATTTTTTGTTTTCAGACAGTGGTTGGAGGAGAGGGCCAAGGCCTAAGGGTCACGGTTCTCTACTGCAACAGACATGTTTATTAACTTAAATTCAATTAACAAGTTAAAGTAGAAAAAAGGAAACAAAGATAAAATAATAAACCAAGCTAAGTTCGGTTTAAAGGGAAAACTAAACTTACCTAACAACAAAAAGAAAACCAAATACAAGGCCTAACCTAACTCCCTAGGCAACATTGATAAATCAGAATAACCCTACCTCCCCAAAATATACAAACTTAGCTTAAAGACCTGTTGTTGAGATTAAAGTCAGCTAGACAAACACAGCACTTTATATGATAATCTCAACCAACACAACTACCCACAATGCTATTTCACACTATACCATCACAAACAAGTAGCTGAGATAGCTCTTTCACCACACACCTCGTCAGGGAACCGGGAACACAAAAGCAAAAGCTCCGCCCTCTTCCCTCTGGCACGTGCCCCTTTTATACCCGGTGTCCCCTGGTGGTAACTCAGCGCATCTGCAACAAAAGAAAACACTATACACACAAATAAATGCAAACCTACCCCCCAAGGTTCATAACAACTTGTATAGTTTAAGTATGTCAAACCTGTAGCCGTGACCCCGGTTCTAGCTAAATTCAGTAGTTCTGCGATGATGATGATTCTGGAAAGTACTTCTTCTCAGGACGGTTCCCACATTACTGACATGACTGCGCTTCCATCCGCACCACAATGCGATCTTGTGCCGACTCGTTTAGCTGTAAAACAGTTGCACAACTCCGGCATTGCCGCCGTCCTAAGTGCCTGCATACCTTCCGTATGACGACAAGCTGTTTTGATCCTTGGGGTTGTGCACCTGACGTTCATAACACACGCTTTATTTGTTATGTGGAATAGATTGAAGATTAATGTTGAAGCTCAAGTGTATCAAAATATATATAATTATCTGTATTTACTTTGATACAGGCTCAGAGTTCAGGATTCTACACATCTACTCAAAGGCAAATCCATCATGCAGTGTAGTTAGATGTGCACATACTGCCCTCTGCTGGACGCTCGTCGCATTCACCAGGACCAGGTAGGCATTGAAGACTTGTGAGCCCTTAAATGTTTCAGCTGTGTTCCTGCAATTAGAGACTCAGCCCTTAGGACACCAATCTGTGGAAGTACTGAACTTTTGTGGAAGGTCTACTTTCTCAAAGCTTTGAACTTCCACTCAGATGCATCATTAGATGGACTGTGGGTTGGAGAGACCAGGGGGTCTCTATCTATTATTTAGCACAGCTGAAACAAGTTGTGAACTTGGTTATGTCCTACTGTGCTGTGACTTATGATGTGCCTCGTGTGAAGCTCGGTGTCAAGCCTGGAAAAACCTATTGATCTGAGGTGGTCATGGCGTTCTGTCTCACAGAAGACCAAGTGAAACTTTGACACCACTCGGGCATCCTTCGCCAGCAGGTCGACCATCTCATTTTCTCTGCTCTCGCTCCCGTTTCATTTATAAATTGTTTTTTTGTCTTTTCAAAGAAGACTCTTGACAAGAACTACGGGGTGGATCCTGGAACTTGACTGCAGGGCTTTTTTCCAATCCACGCCTGTCTTTAGAGTTTGAGTGCTTTACAGTCGCAATCATTGTCCAAGGTCAAGATTAACTAGCTGTGCTTAACTCGAGAACGTTTTGAAGTGCACAAACTAATAAGCACCCAGATCGAGTGGGTGTGATTACCGACCACTTTGCCAGAGATGCTCTGTTTTTGGTAAGAACAATCAGTGAGACTCAAGAGAGCTCTCCAGTATCTTCAAATAATTAGAATGAAGTGGTAAACTCACCATCTGCTCTGAAGGTCATGTCCATGGGATCTGAACCAATCACAGTGTTTTCTTAGGCTGGACCGTTTTCTGCTTATAACGCCGGACTTGCGTTGGAAACTGAGGCCGTTGAAAGGCCGGGGTGGTGAATGATATCTTGCTCTGACTTCACCTCCCAAGATTTAGGCTAGCCTGCCAAAGCTGTGGATAGTAGCCCAGTTCTATGACCTCACAGGGTTCCTTGCAGGCCTTTGACTTTGAGATAATACGAAAAGCATTTTGGAGAGATGGGACAAAACCAAGCCACACTTCTGTTTCAAAACTGAAAGTATTCAATGTGAAAACTCTGGAAGGGTGTGTGGGGTTAGGGTTAAGAGGCCTTTGCTGGGAAAAGAGAACAGACAGAAGCTGAGACCAGACAGATATGTGGAGTAAGGTTGAAGCAGAAAATGCTAAACCTACTTCTAAGACTGAACTTCAAAGAGTCTATTGAAAGCTGTGATGAAGAGCTAAGTACTGAAAATCTAGGTAATTCCTTGTACATCGTTTTTTGACCAGTCAGTCCAGTGAGGACATCTCCATGGGTTCTGCTTCAGTCTTGCTCATACATTGGAAGGTTGTTGAAAGGCTGGGGCGATGGATGATACCACCCTTTGACAAGATTCGGGCTGGCCTGTCAAAGCTGTGGATGGTAGCCCAGTTTGATGATGTCACAGAGTTCCTTAATGGCCCTTGGCATGTGGGTTAGCAACAGGAAAAGTTGTGTAACCATAACAATTTGAAGAAACACGGACTTGCTGGGACCCCGAGTCGCTGGTGTTTTGAGGTACTGGAAGTTAGTATCAACACACCATCCCCAGATTCCAGTAAAGGTTACAGCTGGCATGTTCTGTGCCAGACAACAACTGCTCTGGACCAGACTGATGGAGTTCCAACATTGTACTGCTTTTTTCCATGATAATCCATTTATTTGTTCTAGATTTTATTCAGGCCTCATGAAAATTTGACTTGGTAAGATCCAGGACAGGAATCTTCTTTTTTCCCCCAGTGGAACATAAGAACCATTTCTGGGAAGTTGGCTGGCAGTGTCGATTCAGCTTGCCTCACCATGCAGATGAACCTCAGCACCTAAAATGACAAATGGTGTTGCAGAATTTCTTTGGACTTCTTTATTAACATGGGACAGAGACCCTGTTTGTTCCCATGTCTGCTTCAACCACTGTGGCTAGTTGTGGTTAACCGAGCCATCTTGGCCACCAAACAAATTTGGAAAATGGAGTGCCAGTGGCATTTAAATGGCAGTAAAAAAATAGTGATACTTTGAATAGAGACTTTTTGCTAAATGGAAAAAAATTAAAGTCCAAAACTGCAAGATCTCACCACCTACTACACGTTAATAAAGCTGTCTGCGGATCATCAAACCCTTGAAGCAGCTGGTTAAGTGTGAGTTGACAGAATCAGATGCCTTCGTTTTTTTCCAGCCAGTTAGCATTTCTCCTCTCTTTCATCTCTCGTTACAGTTTTAGGCAGGGATCCCAAACTGTGACGGTGAGGTACAAGCATTAAGGAGACACTCCTTGGAAAAACCCATTCTGGTGAAATATCTCCATATTTATGATGTAGTTGGGGAAATTTTGGACATCTACAACTGCTTTGGGGTGGATTTTCAGGGGCTTGGTTGGATTTATTAGCCTGTACAGCAGTGGCTTGGCTAGCAGTCATGGTAGGTTGATGCCAGTTGGGTTCCCAAAGGTTGTATGGAGGATATTATAGGGAGAGAAGATTGAGGAATTTACAATGGCATGGAAAGGTTTAGGCAACCCTGGGTAAAATTTGTTACTATGACGATGGATGAACTGATCTAAATAATTTCAACATATTAACTATAATTATTGTTATTTTCTACACTTCTAAAGTAAAAACAAAGCTCTATGCAAATGTTTGGGCATCCCAAGAGATTTGAGCTCTTATAACTTTTACCAACCCCAGTACCCCTAATTAGATTGTTGGCCAATAGCATCGTTGGGAAAACCTAGTTTCAAAGTTTATAAACACTCAGACTCTTCAAATCTTCAATCCACAGCCATGGGCTCCTATAAACACCTGCCTTTCGTGCATCGTCACCACAGAATTCAGTGTTAGAAGGTTGCAAAGGAACCTCTAAGCAAGACTGGTGCATTTTGGAACCCCTTAACTGATTAGTTAAAATATAACTTTCTGGCCACAATGACTAAAAGTATGTTTGAAGTTGGTTCTGAATTTATGAAAAGCTCACCTCTCCAACAGTTAAGCATACAAGTCGGGGGCTTGTTTTGCAGACAGTGGAACAGGGAGCATTTCACAAGAAGAATTCAGTTGAATACCAACAAATTCTGGAAGCAACCATCACACCGTATGTCAAAGGATGCTGAGAATGAGATGATGATAATGATCCTAAACACACCTCCAAATCCACAATGTGTTTACTGGAGGAGTCTAGGGTTAGGGTTAGGTTTATGGGTAGGGTTAGAGGATTCACCGTATTTGGCCACGCCCACTTTCAAGCGCGTGTTTGTTCTGCCTTTGTGTTAGAACGTCCGGTCAGCTAACCAAAATGAGTTACGTGGGAGGAGACCAGAGAGACAGTAAGAAATTATAATGGGACAACACTGTCTCCTCCAAGGTTAATAACACAGTGGGTGGGTGATAAGAGAAGGTGGTCTGAGGTTAATAACACAGTGGGTGGGTGATATGAGAAGGTGGTCTGAGGTTAATAGCACAGTGGGTGGATGATATGAGAAGGTGGTCTGAGGTTACTTATGGAGACATGTTTAATTACTCTGTATATGTTTATTGTTGTTTTGCTTGTAATTAGTATCAACGTATCCGCGGTCGCACTGGAAGTTCTAACACAAAGTAAACAAAGATTGCGCCCCCCAGTGTTGGCATGGAAACTCCTAAAGTTTATCCCTGTAACCTGGTGAAAAACGTGTCTCCATACTTCATCCATGCTATTCAGATTCCTACGCTCAGCCCAGGAATGGGAAGACTGGAAGTCTGGACTGTAGTGATTTATTTGAAAGAAATTAGCTGGGAGTGGTTGAATCCCAACTTGATCTAAACAGAGGCAACTTTTTTGTTTGGTTTTTGTTCAGCTGTAGGCTTACGTAGGTCAACAAGGCCAAACAATCCCAACACGGGATGCTATGGTGTTGTACCTATTTAATTCATGCAGTGCAAAACACACTTGTTAGTATTCAGGGCTAGTATTCAAGGTTTGGGAAAGGAGGACACAAGGGAGGGTGACTCAGATGTCCTGGGGACTGGTTCAGAAAGGAGGTGGGTTGGAAGGGGGGGGTATGTTTTTCTGGGAAAGCTGCTTTCTGTTTGACACAAGTCCAGCTTTTTCCACTCACATCGTAAAGTGAGACAAGACGGAGAAGAGCCCTCGTGAACTGTACGGCAAACACGGCAAAGAGGAGGTCGTCTATCACGGAGGAGCAAACAGGCCTCACGACGTGCACCTTGTAGAGCGTATTGAAGGAGAGAGAACCGAGCGTTATGTAATCCCTGCAAACCTCTTACTCAATCTATCGTGCTGGTGTTGAATAACCTCTGGCTGCTCGCAGCTGCCCAGATACTACGTATCTTAAAGAAATGGTTTTCATTAGCGCAGCGGGAAGTAACGAGCCTTTCAGGACGCTTGACGTTGCTCACAAACCATTGTTTTGTGGACTATTTAGCCAAACAACCTTAACTGATTAAATATGGTGGTGAACGCGATTAGCTATACTTCAAGTCCTTATTGTTGTTCTCCAGCACTTACTTCAAAGGCTCCTGCGGACGTACAGGTTTACAACCTGCGTTTATATCCAGATCCATGTTTCCTTGCAGGCTTTGTGTAGTAGTTTCCATCCAAAACGGCTATAAAGCACAAGTTATTTATTTTTTTTAGCTTTAGAGAAAATTCAGAATCCAAAGAAAAACGAGCCTCAGAAGAAGGTAAAAGTCGTCCATACTTTCAGCCTAAGTTAATGTAAAGAGACTTCCTGTTGGGCCAATCATCTTGAAATGTTCCCACCATATATGTATTCATTTATTTTCCAAGCTGCTTATCCTTTGTGGTACAAGGCAGGGAAGGCAGAAGAGACCCTGGACAGGCCGGATAGGTAAACAAACAGACATTCGTACACCTAGAGGGAGAGTTACCATCTCCAGTTCACCTGACTGCATGTCTTTGAACTAGAGATGGACTGATCAGCGTTTTTGAGACCGATTCCGATCGCCGATCAGCTTTCAGCGCTATGGGCCGATAGCTGATACCGATCGAGGGCGGGGCTATATACCACGGCAGGGCTACATGTAGTTATTAGCGCAAGCAAGTCATTAAACATGGTCTAAACTGGTTTATTACCATTTTTAACGAGCTCATATGAAACAGCATAATATTTTAACTAAATTAACAGTAAATAAACAAAGTAAATCAAACAAATATCACCAAATACTGCAATCATTACATTTAGACACTTAATTTAAAACTAATTAAATAAATTAATTAAATAAATTATAAATTAATTAAATAAATACAGTAAAAACTGCAGTCATTAAACGCATCAAAAGAAAATTATTATTATGTAATTATTAAATGTAGAATATTGAATTGCTGCTGCTGTTCTGTTTGTACCGGTCAGATCTGATCTGTATGTTGTTCTGGGTTGTTTGTTTTGTGCTAGCTGCGCGTGCTAGCTCTGCTGTTTGCTGATACTCACTGTATTCAGCCGCATGGTGTTCTATTAAGTGTCATATCAGGTTAGTAGTGTTAAATGTCTTTGTCTTGGTTTCTTCACAAGACACACTGATTTTACAAATTTTACAAAACGATAAAAAACTGCCAGACGAACGACATATTTTCTATCAGCGCGTGTAGTGAACGCCGTAAACTGTTCTCGTAAAGCCGCTGCTTTAGTCAGTATGTGGAAAATGAAAGGGTGTGTATTTCCACCTAGTGGTCCAGATAGGAATTGCAGGGAGCTGACTGGAGGGCTCCTCTTCCTGGATGAAACTCTAGCTGGAAATACAGAAATTAGGCTCATTTGTTTAACACCATCGATCGGCTCTCGGGATCGACTACATTGGAGAAATATTTGCTGATCACTGATACATAGCCGATCAATCCTTCCATCTCTACTTTGCTCTGTGGGAGGAAACCCAAGCATGAAACTCCACATAGAAAGGATCCTGGTCACCCGACTGGGGAATCGAACCCAGACCCTTCTTGGTGTGAGGTGATTGTACATCTATGCAGCCTCTCAAAGTACGCAGAAAACTGATAATCACCAAAATCCAGTCTTAGAAGTTGGTAGATGTTTCTGCTTCTTACTATCTAATTACCAATTTTCTTCAATGTCTTCATTATGTCAGAGCTGTAGAGCAAATATTACCCACAAGCAAACCTTTTAGCTGGTCACACTGGTTTGCCTGCTTATTGCTACCTGCTACTTGCACACAGAGAGGAATCTGACCTCCACCTTTAACCCATCCATGCAACAGAACAGCCACATACACTAGGAGGTAGTGGGCACACTTGCCTGGAGTGGTGGGTAGCGCTATCCACAGCACCCAGGCAGCAGATGGGGGTGCCTTGCTTAAGAGAACTTCAGTCATGTCCTGTTGGTTTAGGGCAGGGGTGTATAATTAGAGTTCAGTAAGGTCCAGTTAAAGTAAATTTTCTCAGGACAAGGTCCGGACCGTCATCATTTCTAACGTGTATTGTGATTCAGTGGTGTGTCCTGTTTACTGAAGTAGCCTAGTATCAGCATCTTATACCATCAGCTACTGAAACACCAACACACCACACATACCGTTCAGTATATTTCAGTATATTTACTGTTTAAATGCTGAACTGAATAAATTATTTATAAGAAAAGTTACATGGCTTAAAATAATTTTAACACTTAAAAAATAAACACTGTCAAAATCATATCACTCTCGGTAGTTTATCGGTTTGGGTCTACATTGGACAACGTCTGGGTCCGAGTCCAGACCGTGGCCCGTCTATTAGTGACCTCTGGTCTAGGGGATCAAACCACTGCCCAACCTCCACTCCACAACTATCCAATAGCATCTAGCACACCATCAGATCAAGCCACACCTCACCATTACAGCTTCCCTCTTGTTTACTCAGTCCAAATTAATCTATGGTGCTACCTTTAGGTCTGTGAAATCTGGAACACGAGCCGAAAACTATTCCCCAAGGGTGATTGTTAGGCTGTTGCTGTGTTAATAGGCTGCGGAGGAATGCTAACAGTGTGTCCTGAGATGAGAACCCCGTATACTTATGACATTGGTTGACTAAAGTGAGTACGTAGATGGTTTTTGCCTTGGTCATCATAGAGGGCTATCCTCTGGGGCTCTGGTCACTGTGAAAATGGGCTAACTTTCAGGAACAAAACACTTAGAACTGAGGGTGGGATGTGAAGGGAAGGCCATCAATCCCATTAAAGTGATATCAATTAAGATCTTCATTACTGATAATCGTATTCCATGCAGCAAACAAGATGTACCCAGATCAAGGCATGTGCACCTACGGAAGTAGAATCGTAGAATCGTGCCCACTATTTACAGTTTTCTGGGCAAGTGGGGCAGAACAACGATGAAGTTTCGGTTTCTGGTGGGCAGCTTTTCAGGTGAATTTGGATTTTTGCTGGAGCTGACAACCTTGCCCCCATAGAGAACACTAAACAGAGTAAGCTTTGCATCTCCAGAATAAGAACTGCAAAGCTGACCTCTGATGCTTCTTGACTACAGCGAGGGGTCACCAGGCCTGGTTCGAAAGCACCTCAACACTGTAGAATCCACACGCCACATGAACCTAATTACACAACTATAACATTCCAGACCACTGAAGTAGACGGAGATGACGTTGCTGTTTGTGGCGCTATAGTATAGCTCTGCTCCCTCCACGCCCCGATCCCCAACCTACTCCCTTTGGAGATCTGTGCATGGGAGGACGGCTGGCTTTGCATTCCTGGAGATGGATATCCATAAATTGGTGGGGGTTTTGCAGTTGCTAAATGTGAAATGAATGCTATGAGCTCATGAGATCTGCACTTATTGCCAACTTAAAAGTGTCGCAACAAACTGGGGCTTGTTTCTCAGCATTAAAAATTTTAATAATAACATAGAACCCTAGCCCGAATGTAGTCCATCAGCCAAGACATGTTTCAAGTTTGCCTCTTTGGTTTCGCCTTGGAGTTACGAGGCTAATGGGGGTAACGAGCTATCTGCATCGTCAAACGGCTAATTGACTAGACTAGTACGAGTATTGCTTGGGTGTAGTGTAACTAGCTACACTGCTGCCTTCCATCCTGTAGACGGGGGTTTGATTCCCCACCTGGGTAACCACCTTACACTGAATCAATAAGTGTCCTTCAGTAAGAATCCTAACACTACTTTCACCTACCTGTGTACAGGTAAACTGTAACACTACCTTCACCTACCTGTGGATTGTGGATTTTGCCAAAGTTATACATGTAAATGCTTCAAGGTGGTCGGAATTCTACAGGGTGTTCAATTTGATTCCCTCTGCTTGGGAATGTAGAAGGACGTCTAAGATCTTCTTCCAGTTTCACTATGATTTTGTTTCAGGAGGTGATCCAATGCTAATAATTCATCTGGTGAATTCATGAACATTCTCCAAGAGAGAACTGTGACCTTGGAACCGGTTCTCTGTTCGTCATCCCAGTTTAAGTCACCGTCTATCAAGCCAGAGGTTTCTCAATCCAGTTCATGGGGCCTGCAGTCCAATTCCAGCTCCCAGTACACTCGAGCTCAGCACTTTTCTTTGCTGTATGTGACGGACGTGGAAAACAAGCCACGTTAAGTTTCATCTCCATTAACTCATGTAACACATTTGTATGTAAGTATGGATTACAACATTAACTATTATGTTGTTATGGGTTACCCGTATGATTGACTGTTTTATCACAGGTTTGGAGGAATGCCAATTAGACTCAGTCACAGTGTTGCCTTTGGACTTACTTCTCACTTTATCTTCTTAGACTTGTTAGATTAAGTAATATGCTCAAAATGTCACTTGTGAGAAATAAGCAATAAGTAGCTGTTGTTGTTGTTGTTGTTGTTGTTCTATACTGGTATCAGTTAAATTATATACCTCAGATGCTGTAAATATTGGCTTAATGTCTCTAGAGACTGTGATCTCTGGTCTAGTATGTGTATATATATGTAGTGGTTAGCACGGTGGTGTAGTGGTTAGTACGGTGGTGTAGTGGTTAGTACGGTGGTGTAGTGGTTAGTATGGTGGTGTAGTGGTTAGTATGGTGGTGTAGTGGTTAGTAAGGTGGTGTAGTGGTTAGTACGGTGGTGTAGTGGTCAGTACGGTGGTGTAGTGGTCAGTACGGTGGTGTAGTGGTTAGTATGGTGGTGTAGTGGTCAGCACAGTGGTGTAGTGAGTAGTACGGTGGTGTAGTAGTTAGTACGGTGGTGTAGTGGTTAGTACGGTGGTGTAGTGGTTAGTATGGTGGTGTAGTGGTTAGTACAGTGGTGTAGTGGTTAGTATGGTGGTGTAGTGAGTAGTACGGTGGTGTAGTAGTTAGTACGGTGGTGTAGTGGTTAGTACGGTGGTGTAGTGGTTAGTATGGTGGTGTAGTGGTCAGCACAGTGGTGTAGTGAGTAGTACGGTGGTGTAGTAGTTAGTACGGTGGTGTAGTGGTTAGTACGGTGGTGTAGTGGTTAGTATGGTGGTGTAGTGGTTAGTACAGTGGTGTAGTGGTTAGTATGGTGGTGTAGTGAGTAGTACGGTGGTGTAGTAGTTAGTACGGTGGTGTAGTGGTTAGTACGGTGGTGTAGTGGTTAGTACGGTGGTGTAGTGGTTAGTACGGTGGTGTAGTGGTTAGTAAGGTGGTGTAGTGGTTAGTACGGTGGTGTAGTGGTTAGTATGGTGGTGTAGTGGTTAGTACGGTGGTGTAGTGGTTAGTATGGTGGTGTAATGGTCAGTATGGTGGTGTAGTGGTCAGCACTGTCTCCTCACAGTAAGATGATCTGGGTTGGATTCCCGGTCCGGGTGGTTCTGTGTGGAGTGTGTATGGTCTCTCTGTACTTGAGTGGGTTCCTCCGGGTACTCCGGTTTCCTCCCACAGTCCAAACACATTATAGGAGAGGACAAAATCTTTCAGTGTAAGTCAATGGAACCAGAAGTAGCATTTTCATTGTTCCACTCACCATTAGACTTCGCCACAGTGTAAACAACAGCTATGGTGATCAAATGATGTAGAATCAATAACAAAATTTTACAATATCTTTGGACAGTGATGATATTTATATATATAGACACTAAGACGCCGGACACTCTCTGAGTGCACTTCACCAGCACTTTCAGTCCTCAAACTGTCAGTCAGACTAAATCAGCCTCGGATGGGACTCGACTCTGGGGAGTATTTTTGTTGAGCAGTACCTCAAGCCTCAACTAACTGTAGCTTCCAGTTTCCCAGTCCAGCCCAGTCCAGCCCCCTGGTGTAATATCATGCTGCTGGAATCATTCTTATATAATTACCCAGTGGTTCGAAAACATTTCGAGGCTCGGAAAGTCACTGGAAAAATCAATGATTTGAATGGAATCGCCGTGAGCCACGTCCCAACTGACACTGACACCACATGTGATTTATTGAACACTGATGAGCCCACAGTGCAATCCTCCGCTGATCTGGACACCAGTAAAATATGAAATGGAGGAATAATACAGACTTAGAATCCTCATGCTAGAGTCGTTAACATGCGGTAACCTTAAATAAGCTACATGCCAGAGCTTAACATTTAGCAAACTAATAATCTTTATGTACACTATATTCCCAAAAGTATTCACTCACCCATCCAAAACATTGAATTCAGGTGTTACAGTCACTTCCATGGCCACAGGTGTATAAAACCAGCACCTAGTCATTCAGACTGCTTCTACACACATTAGTAAAGAGTGGGTCTCTCTCAGGAGCTCAGTGAACTCCAGCATGGTACCGTGATAGGACGCCACCTGTGCAACAAGTCCAGTGGTGAAGTTTCCTCACTACTAAATATTCCACAGTGGACTGTCAGTGGTGTTACAACAAAGTGGAAGTGATTGGGAACGACAGCAACTCAGCCACCAAGTGGTAGAACACATACAATGACAGAGCCGGTCAGCGGATGCTGAGGAGCATAGTGCCCAGAGGTCACCAACTTTCTACAGAGTCCATCACTACAGACCTCCAAACTTCATGTGGCCTTCAGATCAGCTCAAGAACGGAGCGTAGAGGGCTTCATGGAATGGGTTTCCATGGCCGAGCGCAATGCAAAGCGTCAGATGCAGTGCAGTGCTCTAGAGCAGTGGAGACGTGTTCTCTGGAGTGACCAATCAAGCTTCTCCATCTGGCAATCCAATAGACAAGTCTGGATTTGGCGGTCGTCAGGAGAACGGTACTTGTATGACCGCACTGTGCCGAGTGTAAAGTTTGGTGGAGGGGGGATTATGGTGTGGGTTGTGTTTCGGCCTCTCAGTTCCATTGAAAGGAACTTTTAATGCTTCAGCAGACCAAGAGATTCTGGACAATTTCATGTTCCCAACTTTGTGGGGACAGTTTGGGGACGGCCCCTTCCTGTTCCAACATGACTGCCCACCAGTGCACAAAGCAGCTCCATAAAGACATGGAGGAGCGAGTTTGGTGTTGAAGAACTTGACTGGCCTGCACAGAGTCCTGACCTCAACCTGATAGAACACCTTTGGAATGAATTAGAGTGGAGACTGAGAGCCAGACCTTCTCGTCCAACATGAGTGTTTGACCTCACAGATGGTCTTCTGGAAGAACGGTCCAACATTCCCATAAACACACTCCTAAACCGTGTGGAGAGACTACCTAGAAGAGCTGAAGCTGTTATAGCTGCAAAGGTTGGGCCGCCATCATATTAAACCCTATGGATTAAGACTGGGACGTCACTCAAGTTCACTTGCGTCTTTACTTTTAATGTAAGTGAATGGAACCAGAAGGTTTTCTGTTCTAAGTTATTTTGGAGCATTTCTATTGGTCGGTTAACCACTAATATCGAGATACATGTTGTGTTCAGATGCTGGTACGCATCATCAGGATTTCATTATGGGCTAGAACCTTAAACATAAGCTCTAGGATGTTTAGTCAAATGCAGGATCCTGTAGACACATGCTAGAACTTTATACTACATGTTATCCTGAACTGTTTAACACGTGCTAGAACCTTAGACACAAGATATTGGCTCTTTATCTATGTGCTAGACCCTAACATTTAGCCTCAGACACAAACTATAGACTCTTCAGGTACATGCTAGAGCCCACACATACATGCTAGAACCATAATCTTCATTCTATCTTAAAAATAATCCATGTTAGAGCCTTTAAAATCATACTAGAACCTCAGACATAAGCAAACCACCTGCCTGTTATCATTATGCTAGGATATTAACCTGCATGCTTTCTTAAAACGTGTATGCTAGAGCTCTTAAACACATTCTAGAACACATGCTAGCATATAGAACCTAGACACAGGATATTAGTTCCTTATCTGGGTGCTTGAGTCTAACATTTAGGCACATGCTAGAACCATAGACATGTGCTATAGACTCTTCAGCCACATGCTACAGCCTGTTAGAAACATATGCTAGAACCTTAGTCCGAATGCTATCTTAATACATAAAACTAAGGACTACAACTATTAAATGTATGCTAGAACCTTGGACACAAGTCGTATGCTAGAGCATGTAGACACATGCTAGAACCTGTACCTGTAGGCTATTACAAAATATACATGCTTGAGCTTTTAAAGGCATGTTAGAACTTTAGACACATGCTAATCACATGCTAGAACCTTAACATGCATGTTGTCTTAAAATATACACGCTTGTGCTGTTAAAGCGTGCTAGAACCTCAGACACAAGCTAGTCACATGCTAGAACCTTAACATGCATGCTATCTTAATATATACATGTTTGCGCTGGTAAAAACATGCTAGAACCTCAGACACAAGCTAGTCACATGCTAGAACCTTGACCGGCATGGTATCCTAAAATATACATGCCCTGGCTGTTTTGTGTGCTAGAACCTTAGACATAAGCTATCACATGCTAGAACCTTAACCTGCATGCTATTTTAAATTATACATGTGAGAGCTGTTAAGTACTTTCTAGAACCTTAGACACAAGCTAGAACTTGAACCTGCATGCTGTCTTAAAATATACATGCTCGGTCTGTTTAAAGTGGGCTAGAACCTTAGACACACATGCTAGAACCTTCAACTGCATGGTATCCTAAAATATACATGCCTGGTCTGTTTAAAGTGTGCAATAAACTTAGAACACAAGCTAGTCACATGCTAGAACCAGAACCTGTATGTTCTCTTAAAAATATACATACCCGGGCTGTTTAAAGTCTACTAGAACCTTAAACATAAGCTGTCACTTGCTAGAACCAGAACCTGCATGCTATGTTAAAAATATACATGCCCGGGCTGTTTAAAGTGTACTAGAACCTTAGACACACATGCTAGAACCTTCACCTGCATGGTATCCTAAAATATACATGCCTGGTCTGTTTAAAGTGTGCAATAAACTTAGAACACAAGCGAATCACTTGCTAGAACCTTAAACTGCATGCTATTTTAAATTATACATGTGTGAGCTGTTAAATACATCCTAGAACCTTAGACACAAGCTAGTCACATGTTAGAACCTTAACCTGCTTCCTATCTTAAAATATGCATGTTTGCGCTGGTAAAAGCATGCTAGAACCTTAACCGACATGGTATCCTAAAATATACATGCCCTGGCTGTTTTGTGTGCTAGAACCTTAGACACACGCCAGTCACATGCTAGAACCAGAACCTGCATGCTATCTTAAATTATACATGTGTGAGGTGTTAAGTACATTCTAGACATTTAGACACAAGCTTGCCACATGATAGAACCAGAACCTGCATGCTATCTTAAAATATACATGCCCGGGCTGTTTAAAGTCTGCTAGAACCTTAGACACAAGCTAGTCACATGCTAGAACCTGAGCCTGCATGTGGTCTTAAAATACCCAAAAGCAAGAGCTGTTAAACACAGGCTGGATCACCTTCTAGAACAACTAGACCATAGCACATGCTAGAACCTCAGGCACAATGATAATGATAGGCCCTACGCTACAAGCTGTAGACCCTTAAGTCCAATGCTAGAGCTGTCTAGAGCAGTAATCCAGTAATCACTGCACGTCCTCCCACCTAAAGAGCTCAACTCCAGACCTAACTGAGCTCATCTAATCCAGATCATCAGTCTAGCTGACTAACTGCCATGTGGAGTTTAATCCCAGGCCTAGTCTAACACACCTGATCCAAATACATCTAAGATGCAAGCGTCTCAGCCAAGAATCTAATATACATATTTAAGGCCTTAAGACATCAGACAGTGTGTTCATAGCAACTTCATGTTTTTAAAGGTGGACGTCTGGTTCCATTCACCTCCACTGTGAACCAAATCACTCTGAATAACTTTGTTTATTTTATTATTGATTATTATTTTTCAATTCGGTGCATCAATAAAAAGGCTTGTGAGTGAGTTTAGCCAAAACATGACCAGTGGAACTGACCACAGCCTCTCCTCCTACTGGACAGACATTCAGCTGAAGTTGAATCACTTACTGAGAACCCTCGCGGTATGAAACACAGACCCCGGGTCTGGAGGCGAGTCTCCCCGCCCCTCTTCACGTGACGTTCCGAGCCACAGCCAATCCCCTCGCTTGTTTACATTGCTCTGGTGCGCGAGGCGTACTCTCTTTAAAGCGGCGAGCAGCGAGCGCTGGACTCAGGCACCGGCTCTCTCGAGCGTCTTCACGAGCTCGCGCGAACGTCTCCTGCGCACTTCTTCGCGACTCCTCGCGCGCCTTTAGAGTTTCCCCCTCGCAGCCTTCTGCAGCTTCCTGAGAGCGGAGCACGATGACGCCGGTGTTGGCCGCGTGCGCCCTGCTGTTCCTGAGCCCCGCGCTGTCCGCGGTTCGGCTCTGCCCGGAGCGCTGCGATAAGTCCGCGTGCCCGCCCGTGCCCGCGGAGTGCTTGGCCGGGGACACGCTGGACCGCTGCTCTTGCTGTCCCGTGTGCGCGTCCGGCGAGGGCGAGCCGTGCGCGAACGCGCGCGACTGCGCCGAGGGCCTCGCGTGCACGCTGCCCGAGGGCGCGCGACCCACCACGGCCACGGTGCGGCGACGTGCGCGGCCCAGCGGCGTGGGCGTGTGCACGTGCCCCAGCGGCGAGCCCGTGTGCGGCAGCGACGGCGTCTCATACCGCAACATCTGCGAGCTGAAGAGCGTGAGCGCGCGCGCCACCGAGCTGCAGCAGCCGCCGGTCATCTTCATCCAGAGGGGAGCCTGCGGAACAGGTGCGTGGAGACAAGGGGGCAACACTGGGGGTTCTTATTCTGTTCTATTATGTGTATAGACAATGTTACCCCACAAGTGGGTGGGGTGGGGGGGGGTGGGGTAGCATTATTTTCGTGAGACCATGTTGGGGGGCATTATGACCATTTATGACCATGCTACTACATTGGAGGGCATTATGATCATACTACCACATTGGGGGGCATTACGAACATTCTACCACATTGGGGGGCATTACGAACATTCTACCACATTGGGGGCATTACGAACATTCTACCACATTGGGGGCATTACGAACATTCTACCACATTGGGGGGCGTTACGAACATTCTACCACATTGGGGGCATTATGAACATGCTACCATATAGGGGGACTATGCTACTACTAGCATTATAACTATGCTACTACGTTGTGGGGCATTATAACTATGCTACTACGTTGTGGGGCATTATAACTATGCTACTACGTTGTGGGGCATTATAACTATGCTACTACATTGTGGGGCATTATGACTATGCTAATACATTGGGGGGCATTATGACTATGCTAATACATTGGGGGCATTATGACTATGTCACTACATTGGGAGGCATTATAACTATGCTACTACGTCGTGGGGCATTATAACTATGCTACTACGTTGTGGGGCATTATAACTATGCTACTACGTTGTGGGGCATTATAACTATGCTACTACGTTGTGGGGCATTATAACTATGCTACTACATTGTGGGGCATTATGACTATGCTAATACATTGGGGGGCATTATGACTATGCTAATACATTGGGGGCATTATGACTATGTCACTACATTGGGAGACATTACGAACATTGTACCACATTGGGGGCATTACGAACATTCTACCACATTGGGGGGGCATTACGAACATTCTACCACATTGGGGGCATTATGAACATGCTACCATATAGGGGGACTATGCTACTATATTGGAAGGCATTATAACTATGCTACTACGTTGTGGGGCATTATAACTATGCTACTACATTGTGGGGCATTATGACTATGCTAATACATTTGGGGGCATTATGACTATGCTAATACATTGGGGGCATTATGACTATGTCACTACATTGGGAGGCATTACGAACATTGTACCACATTGGGGGCATTACGAACATTCTACCACATTGGGGGGCATTACGAACATTCTACCACATTGGGGGCATTATGAACATGCTACCATATAGGGGGACTATGCTACTACATTGGAAGGCATTATAACTATGCTACTACGTTGTGGGGCATTATAACTATGCTACTACATTGTGGGGCATTATAATTATGCTACTACATTGTGGGGCATTATAACTTTGCTACTACATTGTGGGGCATTATGACTATGCTACTACATTGTGGGGCATTATGACTATGCTACTACATTGTGGGGCATTATGACTATGCTACTATATTGTGGGGCATTATAACTATGCTACTATATTGTGGGGCATTATAACTATGCTACTATATTGTGGGGCATTATGACTATGCTACTACATTGTGGGGCATTATGACTATGCTACTATATTGTGGGGCATTATGACTATGCTACTACATTGTGGGGCATTATGACTATGCTACTATATTGTGGGGCATTATAACTATGCTACTACATTGTGGGGCATTATAACTATGCTACTATATTGTGGGGCATTATAACGATGCTACAATATTGTGGGGCATTATGACTATGCTACTATATTGTGGGGCATTATGACTATGCTACTATATTGTGGGGCATTATGACTATGCTACTACATTGTGGGGCATTATAACTATGCTACTACATTGTGGGGCATTATAACTATGCTACTACATCAGGAGGCATTATGACCATGCTACTACATTGGGGGGGCATTATAACTGTGCTTCTACATTGGGGGGAGGCATTATAACAATGCTACTACATTGGGGGTCATTATGACGGTGCTACTACATTGCGGGTCATTATGAACATGTTACCACATTGTGGGGCATTATGACTATGCTACTATATTGTGGGGCATTATGACTATGCTACTATATTGTGGGGCATTATGACTATGCTACTACATTGTGGGGCATTATAACTATGCTACTACATCAGGAGGCATTATAACTATGCTACTACATCAGGAGGCATTATGACCATGCTACTACATTGGGGGGGCATTATAACTGTGCTTCTACATTGGGGGGAGGCATTATAACAATGCTACTACATTGGGGGTCATTATGACGGTGCTACTACATTGCGGGGCATTATGAACATGTTACCACATTGTGGGGCATTATAACTATGCTACTACATTGTGGGGCATTATGGCAATGCTAATACATTGTGGGGCATCATGACTGTGCTACTACATTGTGGGGCATTATAACTATTCTACTACATTGTTGGGCATTATGGCTATGCTAATACATTGTGGGGCATCATGACTGTGCTACTACATTGCGGGGCATTATGACTGTGCTACTACATTGCGGGGCATTATGACTGTGCTACTACATTGCGTGGCATTATAACTATGCTACTACATTGGGAGGCATTTTGACTATGCTAATACAATGTGGGGCATTATAATTATGCTACTACATTGGGAGGCATTATAACTATGCTACTACATTGTGGGGCATTATAACTATGCTACTATATTGTGGGGCATTATAACTATGCTACTATATTGTGGGGCATTATGACTATGCTACTACATTGGGAGGCATTATAACTATGCTACTACATTGTGGGGCATTATAACTATGCTACTACATTGCGGGGCATTATATCTATGCTACTATATTGTGGGGCATTATGACTATGCTACTATAATGTGGGGCATGATAACTATCCTACTACATTGTGGGGCATTATAACTATGCTGCTACATTGTGGGGCATTATAACTATGCTACTACATTGTGGGGCATTATAATTATGCTACTACATTAGGAGGCATTATGACCATGCTACTACATTGGGGGGGCATTATAACTGTGCTTCTACATTGGGGGGGCATTATAACTATGCTACTACATTGGGAGGCATTATAACAATGCTACTACATTGAGGGGTCATTATGACGTTGCTACTACATTTGGAGGTATTATGAATATGCTACTACATTGGGGGTCATTATGACTGTGCTACTACATTGCGGGGCATTATGATCATGTTACCACATTGTGGGGCATTATAACTATGCTACTACATTGTGGGGCATTATGGCAATGCTTATACATTGTGGGGCATCATGACTGTGCTACTACATTGTGGGGCATTATAACTATTCTACTACATTGTTGGGCATTATGGCTATGCTAATACATTGTGGGGCATCATGACTGTGCTACTACATTGCGGGGCATTATAACTATGCTACTACATTGTGGGGCATTATAACTATGCTACTACATTGTGGGGCATTATAACTATGCTACTACATTGTGGGGCATTATAATTATGCTACTACATTAGGAGGCATTATGACCATGCTACTACATTGGGGGGGCATTATAACTGTGCTTCTACATTGGGGGGGCATTATAACTATGCTACTACATTGGGAGGCATTATAACAATGCTACTACATTGTGGGTCATTATGACGGTGCTACTACATTGCGGGGCATTATGAACATGTTACCACATTGTGGGGTATTATAACTATGCTACTACGTTGTGGGGCATTATGGCAATGCTAATACATTGCGGGGCATCATGACTGTGCTACTACATTGTGGGGCATTATAACTATTCTAATACATTGTTGGGCATTATGGCTATGCTAATACATTGTGGGGCATCATGACTGTGCTACTACATTGCGGGGCATTATGACTGTGCTACTACATAAGGGGGCATTATGACTTTGCTATTACATTGGAGGGCATTATAACTATGCTACTACATTGTGGGGCATTATAACTATGCTACTACATTGGGAGGCATTTTGACTATGCTAATACAATGTGGGGCATTATAACTATGCTACTACATTGGGGGCGTTATAACTATGCTACTACATTGAGGGCCATTATGACCATTCTACTACATTGTGGGGCATTATGGCTATGCTAATACATTGTGGGGCATCATGACTGTGCTACTACATTGCGGGGCATTATAACTATGCTACTACATTGTGGGGCATTATAACTATGCTACTACATTGTGGGGCATTATGGCTATGCTACTACATTGGGAGGCATCATGACTGTGCTACTACATTGCGGGGCATTATAACTATGCTACTACATTGTGGGGCATTATGACTGTGCTACTACATTGGGGGGCATTATGACTATGCTACTACATTAGGGGGCATTATGACTGTGCTGCTACGTTGGGGGGCATTATGACTATGCTACTACATTGGGAGGCATTATGACTGTGCTACTACATTGGGGGGCATTATGACTGTGCTACTACATTAGGGGGCATTATGACTGTGCTACTACATTGGGGGGCATTATGACTGTGCTACTACATTAGGGGGCATTATGACTATGCTACTACATTGGGGGGCATTATGACTGTGCTACTACATGTCCATACTGCTCTGTCCCCCAGTGTTACGATACTAGTGGGTAATGTGTCCAGCCTTAGTAGACATGATCGGAAGTCCTGGGGAGTCCAAGTCCATTCCTGGAGAGTCCGTGTCCAGCACAGTTCAGTTTTCAGTGGCTCCCCAAAAGTATTTAGACAGTTTAACCATTGGGAATCTTGTTGTGGTTGGACAATGTCTGGGGCTGTTTTGATTCCGATGGTGCTGCTGAGCTTGTGTTTGTTGAGGGGATCATGAACTATGATGTGTTCACAGGCCTTTCCTGACATACAAACCCCCCTCCTAAATTCCCCACCCACCCCGGGACATCGCCAGACAGGCATGTCTGTGTTAAGGGTGCTCAAAAATGAACGTCTGACTAGCAGGAGCCTTAAGTGTTTGACTAGCAGGAGCCTTAAGTCTTTAGGTTGTTTAGTAAAGCAAACTGGGACCTGAGGTAAAGTTTCTGGGGGCCAATGTGGTTTTAACTTCTAAGTTGGCACAATTTGTCATCAAAGGCTGCCTTTGCCCACCTTAAAATCAACTTTTCTGACATTAGATTGTATCGTGACTCTTTCTGGTGTGAAATGACAACTAAATTTGTAGCTCCTTGTACACAAGTATGCAGCCAAAAGTATGTGGACACGCTTACTAATGATTGATTTCAGTTTCAGTCACAAGTCCAGACACAAACACATACTGGGCATACTGAAGAGCTCACTGACAGTCGCTGCTGCCTTTCCTCAAGTCAGTTTGTAAAAATTTCTGTCTTGCTAGATCTGCCCCAGACAACAGTAAGGGCTCTTTTTGTGGAATAGAAGGGGCTGCAACAGCTCAGCCAACAAAGCAGTAGACCACTCAAGGGGTTTAGGGTTAGAATTAGGGTCACTACAGATTTCCAAACTGCTTCTGGAAGCAACAATCAGCACAGGAACTGGCCACCTCATGAAATAGCTAAGCAGGTGCACGCAAGCATAAGATCGCTATGGGCAATGCCAGGCGTTGGCTGGAGGGATGTAAAGCTGCCACCACTGGAGCAGTATAGACATGTTCTCTGGAGTTCTCTTATCTTCCAGTCCGATGGATGAATCTGGATTTGGTGGAGAAATCCAGGAGACACTACCTACATAGTGCAAACTCTAAAGTTTGGTGGAGGAGGGATAATGATCTGGAGCTGTTTTAGGGTTTGGGCTTGAACTCTTAGGTACAGCATACAAAGTTGTTTTAGATGCTTACATCCAGCTTTGTAGCAGCAGTTTGGTGAAGAACCTTCCCTATTCCAGCATGACTATATCCAAGTGCCCAAAGCTATGGTTTGACAGGTTTGGTCTCCTGAATGCAACCCCACTGAACATCTTTGGGGTGAGTTGCAAGCCAGGTGTTCTCAGCAAACATCAGTACCTGATCTCCCAAGGGCTTGTTTGACTGACTGGGCACAGATTACCACAGACACTCTCCAGAATCTTGTGGAAAGCTTCCCAGAAGAGTGGAGGCAGCAATGGGCTGTTGGTTTAGGAACCAATTGTCCAACAAGCTCAAATAGACCTGATGCAAAAAGTATTGAAGTATTATTTTGACTTTGAAATGTAGGGTTTAGGAAGTTTGAAACGTTTTTACTGTGGGATCACAGTTTGAAGTAATTCAGTGGACTCATCCACCCAGGTACCCTTATGAACACTGCCCTTCAGTCCAGTGTTGCTGATCTTTCTCCTTAAATAATTCATGAATCTGCATTTCAGATCCTCCAGACTTGCTGATATTCGAGTTTTCCGTCTATGCTTTCCTCATAAACTGGCGGAGGCAGCCAGACGCAGCTGACCTATCAAATAAACCTCTCAGCACTCTTTAGTGGTGAGTGTTGGGCTACATGGTGCGTCAGGTCATTACTTTCCTCCGGTATGCAAATGACCCCTCTGGTATTTGGGAGGTCCCATGTTGGCTGGCTGCTCCAGTGTTTGCTGAAGGGCTGTAAGAAAAGATCAGAAATATAGAATATCACGATATTATTTTTTGTGGTACTGTATCAAATATTTCACATTTTTTTGTGGGGGTATAGTTGCAGTTGCTAGGCTATGAAGGACCAACTACTTGAACCAGTTTGCAACTGCGCCACCCTGAGGAAGATCAACACTGAGCATTGAGTTTGTAAAGAATAGCAAATCAGATGTATTTCGTATTATCATCCCAGAATTTAGTTTTTGAGCCATTCAGGAGGTCCAAGAGGTCTTGAACCCCTGTGACCTTGTAAATTTGTTGTCCTGTTATCCAAGTGGTCCCCATCCCTGGTCCTGGAGTATCGCCTGATTGGCAAATGTTGCTGTTTTTTATTTAACAAGCTAGTTGAAGTGGGCTAGTCCGGGCTATTCCAGGGCAAGTCGAGGATTGATGTGGTCAGGGGTTTGTGCTTGGCACAGGCAGCCTTTGTGAAAACACACTTGCAACACCTGCGATCACACAAGGCAGGGTTAAGACGAGGCCAAGCAAGAGAACTCCCTTGTAGGACATTGGGCCGTTTCAGTCGTGGTCACTTCAGGGAAGTTGTGGACTGGCCAGTAATTAATCACTAGAGAGGTACTCCTCAAAACTGTGTTTGCCTCAGTTAAGTCAAAGAGTCGAGTCTTGTACAGCAGGCCTGGAGGGGCATTATGGCTAGTACTCACTTTGGGCTTAAGTTTTCCAGCTAACTTCACATGGTTACTGTACAAAGCAAGATTTACAGTTTTCCAGGTAACTTAAGCCTAAAGTCGGTTCTCTTTTGGGGCTTAAATTATCCTGTTAACTTTAGGTGGCAGACAAGGAAGTATCTTCTGAAGCAAGATTTTTAAGTTAGCCACAGGAGGACGCTACAGTGCTCCCTATTACATAGTCCTCATTCTGGCCTGTAGTCATCCAGCTAGCTTTACACTGTTAACCCGTAATTAGTTTCTCTGTAAAGAGTTTGATGTACTGATTGCTTAAAAACTAAAGTTTTATTGCATTATTTAAAATGTTTTAGTATGTTCTACAATTTTGAAAGAATAACTGAGTATGCTAATATTTTTAAGTTGAACAAACATAAAACATCAGGTTTTAGCTCAAACCACGCCCCGTAGCTCCTTGCCAGATTCTCATTGGTCAGTTCAATTAGGACTAGTTTGAGCTTGTTTAGTGGACCTTGTAAAGGTTTCGAAGTCTTTTTATTGTAAGGCAAACAGTATTCTAACTAGACCAATCAAAACCAGTCATCGTCTCTACTGAACCCTTCAAGGGTCAGGATCATCCTGGATGATGAAATAAAATCAAACTAAGTTTAACTGTTGTTTGTGTTCTTTTGATGTAGGAAAACATCAGCTTTTTATGGAGACTATTTTTAAGTCTTTCACAACTTAATTTTGATTACAGGAAACTCAATGTTGAGTGGAATTAAATGGTCAGGAGGGTTGATTTTACAAAATATTTTAAGTGCAGTTTAGATTTCATTGTATTCAACTCAAATGATTATTTCCAGTCTATTTGACATTTACATTGATTTTACTCAAACCTTTTGATTTTCTCTAGTTTGCATTACTTAATTATTTTAAGGCAATCACTCAAACTCTTTAAGTACAATCAACTTATCCAGGTTTACAGTGTAGGTGGCCAACCAGGTAATCAAGATGTTTTAGTCAGTTAAATTTAGCCAAAGGTGAAATTTGTCCAATAGGAGAAAAATCATGTGAGAGCATTATGGCCGCTACTAAGTTATCCAGTAGGTGGCAAACCAAGAGCTGCTTTGCAAAGCAAGAATTTTCAGTTGGCCACATAACACAAGCCAGAGAACTAGCTATCTCTAGATCACAGGCACTTTACCAAGTACGGTTTTTCAGCCAGGACTGTCTGATGGGATGAGAATAAGTTTGTTTATTTGGGACAGTCTTGAATTTGGCCTTCAGTTATCAACATTGTAAACCTGGATTAGTTGATTGTACTTAAAGAGTTTGAGGCAAGGGATTACCTTAAAATATTTAAGTAATACAAACTAGAGAAAAACAAATGGTTTGAGTAAAATTAACTTAAATGTCAAATAGACCGGAAGTAATCACTTAAGTTGAATACAATGAAATCTAAATTATTTGTACTTAAAATATTTTGTAAAATCAACCCATTTTTTTGTTAAATCAAATATTTGACAAGGTTAAGGATGGTCATTACAGCCTAAACCTACTTCATGCTTAAGTTATCTAGCTAACTCTAGATCACAGGTGCTTCCCAAAGTATGTTTTTTCAGCCAAGACTGTCTGATGGGATAAGGAAAAGAACATGTCGTTGGGACTGTCTTGAATCTGGGCTTTGGTTATCCAGCTAATTATGAAATCTTGCCATCTACAGTGGGGTAGATTTGAAGGGGTACTTTACAAAGCTAGATTTTTCAGTTAGCCAGATAACACAAGCCAGACACCAAGTATTTCCAATATTAGACAAGGTTAAGAGCAGCCAATCCTCACTTCAGGCTTAAGACAAGACTGTCTGATAGCATAAGGACAAGCATGTTCCTTTGGGACAATCTTGAATTTGGGCTTTGGTTATCCAGCTAATTGTAAAATCTTGCCATCTACAGTGCTACCAACTGGACAGTCCTTAGTCCTCACTTCAGGAGGTACTTTACAAAGCAAGATTTTTTAGTTAGCCAGATAACACAAGCCAGACACCAAGTCTTTCCAATATAAGACAAGGTTAAGGGCAGCCAATCCTCACTTCAGGCTCAAGCCAAGACTGTCTGATAGCATAAGGACAATGATGTTCTTTTGGGACTGTCTTGAATTTGGGCTTTGGTTATCCAGCTAATTGTGAAATCTTGCCATCTACAGTGCTACCAACTGGACAGTCCTCAGTCCTCACTTCAGGGGGTGCAGTAAGATTTTTCAGTTAGCCAGATAACACAAGCCAGACACCAAATTTTTCCAATATTAGACAAGGTTAAGGGTAGCCAGTCCTCACTTCAGGCTTAAGTTTTCCAGCTAATTGTGGAATCTTGCCATCTACAGTGCTCCGTATTGGACAGTCCTCAGTCCTCACTTCAGGAGGTACTTTACAAAGCAAGATTTTTCAGTTAGCCAGATAACACAAGCCAGACTCCAAGTCTTTCCAATATTAGACAAGGTTAAGGGCAGCCAATCCTCACTTCAGGCTCAAGCCAAGACTGTCTGATAGCATAAGGACAAGGATGTTCTTTTGGGACTGTCTTGAATTTGGGCTTTGGTTATCCAGCTAATTATGAAATCTTGCCATCTACAGTGCTACCAACTGGACAGTCCTCAGTCCTCACTTCAGGGGGTTCAGTAAGATTTTTCAGTTAGCCAGATAACACAAGCCAGACACCAAATTTTTCCAATATTAGACAAGGTTAAGAGCAGCCAATCCTCACTTCAGGCTTAAGCCAAGATGGTCTGATAGCATAAGGACGAGTATGTTCCTTTGGCACAATCTTGAATTTGGGCTTTGGTTATCCAGCTAATTGTAAAATCTTGTATCTACAGTGCTACCAACTGGACAGTCCTTAGTCCTCACTTCAGGAGGTACTTTACAAAGCTAGATTTTTCAGTTAGCCAGATAACACAAGCCAGACATCAAGACTTTCCAATATTAGACAAGGTTAAGAGCAGCCAATCCTCACTTCAGGCTTAAGCCAAGACTGTCTGATAGCATAAGGACGAGGATGTTCCTTTGGGACAATCTTGAATTTGGGCTTTGGTTATTCAGCTAATTATGAAATCTTGCCATCTACAGTGCTACCAACTGGACAGTCCTCAGTCCTCACTCAGTCCACACCAAATTTTTCCAATATAAGACAAGGTTAAGGGTAGCCAGTCCTCACTTCAGGCTTAAGTTATCCAGCTTATTGTGGAATCTTGCCATCTACAGTGCTCCGTATTGGACAGTCCTCAGTCCTCACATCAGGAGGTACTTTACAAAGCAAGATTTTTCAGTTAGCCAGATAACACAAGCCAGACACCAAGACTTTCCAATATCAGACAAGGTTAAGGGCAGCCAATCCTCACTTCAGGCTTAAGCCAAGTCTTGATAGCATAAGGACGAGGATGTTCTTGAAATTGGGCTCAAGTTATCAATATATGTCCTGTGTTCATGCAAATTCCTACAGATTCACACCGCTGACCTCTTCTCAGGTCAGTCCCAGTACTTCCATGGTAGAGTTTAGTGGAGGAAGAACGTCTTGTCATGCTCACCTTCTGACGCAATTGGTCGTCGCCTCACCTTCGTCCTCCTTGTCACAGCTTACCTGCCCTGCAAATAGTTCAGCGCACCATGGCCAGAGCTTTTCCGCCAGCCTGTGCCAAAACTCTACTTCTCCTCAGACAGTTACGCGCAGCCTTCCACTGCATCGCATGACGTAATCTCCATCTGGGCTTGTGGACACGGCCATTATATAACAAACTTACACTAAGTGGATCCAGATTTAGGTCAAATCCCGCCGGCCGCTCCATAGTTGTTTATTAGTTATAGCTCAGCTCTCTCGCTACGTAGGCGAAGATAACGTTAGAGGTGTTGGTTGGTGCTGGGCCTCGCCTTATTATGCCGACCCTGCCTGGGCGAAAGCAAATAAGTGAGCTTTCAGGGTTTCTAGGTTAAAGAAACATTCCGTGCTGGAGGAGGTGAAAGAGTTCTGGTGTTCATAAACATTAGTTTAAGTGGTGAGTGGGCAAAGCGGCAGGGTGGCCAATGCACACACACACACAGACATGCAGGTTGGGGTTGAGAGTGCTGAGTTAGCGTCGGAAAGGGAAATGCACTCTGCAGCTCAAGGCCAGATGGTGGTCTGTGTCAGGGCTGTATGGGTAAGAAAAGCCCATAAAGCGTTGTCATCAGCTGGTCCAGGCCGCAGACTCCGATTTCACCGGTCTGGTGACTATGCACAGGTTATTTTCCATGCATATGAAAACGAGGGAGGAAGCACTGTTGGCTCCGTAGGTCCGGAAAGATAGACAACGATTTTATTTGTCCTCAGAACGCATGTACACAAACACACAAAGGCAGAGTTTTCTGTAGCACCTCAGAAAACAGAACCCGTGTCTATGGCGTGGCCTCTGGGTGACCCTGCCGGGACAGAGGGATCACAGTTTAAGCACATTATATAACATCATCTTTACTTCAGCAGGTCTTCGAATGCAGCGGCTGTTATAAAAGGGCCACACTAGGGTCCAAACACAAGGACAGGAGACTACTAGTTGGCGGAGGAGACTTCAGCTCAACTCTGGATTATGATAAATGTACTGGACAGTGTTTGGGGTACTACGCTGACCAGATTAGTCAAGGTTATTTATAATTTCAGTAAATCTTAATGACGGCCGTTGCCTTAGAAACACCAGCTCGTGCTTCTACTTACTGGACACTTTATTAGAAACGCCCACCTTCTACTTATACTACTAACTGGCCACAATAAACTTGTAGCCAGATTATAAGAAACACTTACCTTAGGCTTCCACTAGCTGGCCACTTTATTAGAAACTAGAAACACCTACCTTGTACATTCACTCACTGGCTGCTTTATTTGAAACACCATTATTGTACTTCCACTCACTGGCCACTTTATTAGAAACACCAACCTTGTGCTTCCACTCACTGGCCACTTTATTAGAAACACCATTATTGTACTTTCAATCACTGGCCACTTTATTAGAAACACCATTATTGTACTTCCATTCACTGGACACTTTATTAGAAACGCCATTATTGTACTTCCACTCACTGGCCACTTTATTAGAAACACCATTATTGTACTTTCAATCACTGGCCACTTTATTAGAAACACCATTAGTGTACTTCCACTCATTGGCCACTTTATTAGAAACACCATTAGTGTACTTCCACTCACTGGCCACTTTATTAGAAACACCATTAGTGTACTTCCACTCACTGGCCACTTTATTAGAAACACCATTATTGTACTTCCACTAACTGGCCACTTTATTAGAAACACCATTAGTGTACTTCCACTCACTGGCCACTTTATTAGAAACACCATTATTGTACTTTCACTCACTGGCCACTTTATTAGAAACACCATTATTGTACTTTCAATCACTGGCTACTTTATTAAAAACACCATTATTGTACTTCCACTAACTGGCCACTTTATTAGAAACACCATTATTGTACTTCCGCTCACTGGCCACTTTATTAGAAACGCCATTATTGTACTTTCACTCACGGGCCATTTTATTAGAAACACCATTATTGTACTTCCACTAACTGGTCACTTTATTAGAATCACCATTAGTGTACTTCCACTTACTGGCCACTTTATTAGAAACACCATTATTGTACTTTCACTCACGGGCCATTTTATTAGAAACACCATTATTGTACTTCCACTAACTGGCCACTTTATTAGAATCACCATTAGTGTACTTACACTCACTGGCCACTTTACTAGAAACGCCAACATTGTACCTGCACTAACTGGCCACTTTATTAGAAACATCAACATTGACCTTCCACTCACTGGCCAATTAGAATCACCATTAGTGTACTTCCACTCACTGGCCACTTTACTAGAAACGCCAACATTGTACCTGCACTAACTGGCCACTTTACTAGAAACATCAACATTGACCTTCCACTCACTGGCCAATTTATTAGAAACAACAACCTTGACCTTCCACTAACTGGCCACATTATTAAAAACACCATTATTGTACTTCCATTCACTGACCACTTTATTAGAAACACCATAAGTGTACTTCCACTCACTGGCCACTTTATTAGAAACACCATTATTGTACTTTCACTCACTGGCCACTTTATTAGAAACACCATTATTGTACTTTCAATCACTGGCTACTTTATTAAAAACACCATTATTGTACTTCCACTAACTGGCCACTTTATTAGAAACACCATTATTGTACTTCCGCTCACTGGCCACTTTATTAGAAACGCCATTATTGTACTTTCACTCACGGGCCATTTTATTAGAAACACCATTATTGTACTTCCACTAACTGGTCACTTTATTAGAATCACCATTAGTGTACTTCCACTTACTGGCCACTTTATTAGAAACACCATTATTGTACTTCCGCTCACTGGCCACTTTATTAGAAACACCATTATTGTACTTTCACTCACGGGCCATTTTATTAGAAACACCATTATTGTACTTCCACTAACTGGCCACTTTATTAGAAACACCATTAGTGTACTTCCACTCACTGGCCACTTTACTAAAAACGCCAACATTGTACCTGCACTAACTGGCCACTTTATTAGAAACATCAACATTGACCTTCCACTCACTGGCCAATTAGAATCACCATTAGTGTACTTCCACTCACTGGCCACTTTACTAGAAACGCCAACATTGTACCTGCACTAACTGGCCACTTTACTAGAAACATCAACATTGACCTTCCACTCACTGGCCAATTTATTAGAAACAACAACCTTGACCTTCCACTAACTGGCCACATTATTAAAAACACCATTATTGTACTTCCATTCACTGACCACTTTATTAGAAACACCATTATTGTACTTTCACTCACTGGCCACTTTATTAGAAACACCATTATTGTACTTTCAATCACTGGCTACTTTAATAAAAACACCATTATTGTACTTCCACTAACTGGCCACTTTATTAGAAACACCATTATTGTACTTCCGCTCACTGGCCACTTTATTAGAAACGCCATTATTGTACTTTCACTCATGGGCCATTTTATTAGAAACACCATTATTGTACTTCCACTAACTGGTCACTTTATTAGAATCACCATTAGTGTACTTCCACTTACTGGCCACTTTACTAGAAACGCCAGCATTGTACCTGCACTAACTGGCCACTTTATTAGAAACACCATTATTGTACTTTCACTCACGGGCCATTTTATTAGAAACACCATTATTGTACTTCCACTAACTGGCCACTTTATTAGAATCACCATTAGTGCACTTCCACTCACTGGCCACTTTACTAGAAACGCCAACATTGTACCTGCACTAACTGGCCACTTTACTAGAAACATCAACATTGACCTTCCACTCACTGGCCAATTTATTAGAAACAACAACCTTGACCTTCCACTAACTGGCCACATTATTAAAAACACCATTATTGTACTTCCATTCACTGACCACTTTATTAGAAACACCATAAGTGTACTTCCACTCACTGGCCACTTTATTAGAAACACCATTATTGTACTTTCACTCACTGGCCACTTTATTAGAAACACCATTATTGTACTTTCACTCACTGGCCACTTTATTGGACTATTATGTCAGGTAGGGTTTATAAAGTGGCCGGTTAGTGGAAGTGCAAGGTGGGTGTTTCCAATAAAGTGGCCAGTGAGTGGAAGCACAAGGTGGTGTTTCTAATAAAGTGGCCAGTCAGTGGAAGTGCAAAGTGGTGTTTCTAATGAAGTGACCAGTTAGTGGAAGTGCAAAGTGGTGTTTCTAATAAAGTGGCCAGAGAGTGAAAGTACAAGGTGATGTTTCTAATAAAGTGGCCAGTTAGTGGAAGTGCAAAGTGTTGTTTCTAATAAAGTGGCCAGAGAGTGAAAGTACAAGGTGTTGTTTCTAATAAAGTGGCCAGTGAGTGGAGAAACAAGGTGGGTGTTTCTAATAAAGTGGCCAGTTAGTGGAGATACAAGGTGGTGTTTCTAATAAAGTGGCCAGTTAGTAGAGATACCAGGTAGTGTTTCTAATAAAGTGGCCAGTTAGTGGAAGTGCAAGGTGTCCGTTTTTAATAAAGTGGGCAGTTAGTAGAGATACCAGGTAGTGTTTCTAATAAAGTGGCCAGTGAGTGGAAGTGCAAGGTGTCAGTTTTTAATAAAGTGGGCAGTTAGTAGAGATACCAAGTAGTGTTTCTAATAAAGTGGCCAGTGAGTGGAAGTGCAAGGTGTCAGTTTTTAATAAAGTGGGCAGTTAGTAGAGATACCAGGTAGTGTTTCTAATAAAGTGGCCAGTGAGTGGAAGTGCAAGGTGTCAGTTTTTAATAAAGTGGGCAGTTAGTAGAGATACAAGGTGGTGTTTCTAATAAAGTGGCCAGTTAGTAGAGATACAAGGTAGTGTTTCTAATAAAGTGGCCAGTGAGTGGAAGTGCAAGGTGTAAGTTTTTAATAAAGTGGGCAGTTAGTAGAGATACAAGGTGGTGTTTCTAATAAAGTGTCCAGTCAGTGGAAGTACAAGGTGTCAGTTTTTAATAAAGTGGGCAGTTAGTAGAGATACAAGGTGGTGTTTCTAATAAAGTGGCCAGTTAGTAGAGATACAAGGTAGTGTTTCTAATAAAGTGGCCAGTCAGTGGAAGTGCAAGGTGTAAGTTTTTAATAAAGTGGGCAGTTAGTAGAGATACAAGGTGGTGTTTCTAATAAAGTGTCCAGTCAGTGGACGTGCAAGGTGTAAGTTTTTAATAAAGTGGGCAGTTAGTAGAGATACAAGGTGGTGTTTCTAATAAAGTGGGCAGTTAGTAGAGATACCAGGTAGTGTTTCTAATAAAGTGGCCAGTTAGTGGAAGTGCAAGGTGTCAGTTTTTAATAAAGTGGGCAGTTAGTAGAGATACAAGGTGGTGTTTCTAATAAAGTGGCCAGTTAGTAGAGATACCAGGTAGTGTTTCTAATAAAGTGGCCAGTGAGTGGAAGTGCAAGGTGTCAGTTTTTAATAAAGTGGTCAGTTAGTAGAGATACCAGGTAGTGTTTCTAATAAAGTGGCCAGTCAGTGGAAGTGCAAGGTGTCAGTTTTTAATAAAGTGGGCAGTTAGTAGAGATACCAGGTAGTGTTTCTAATAAAGTGGCCAGTTAGTAGAGATACAAGGTGGTGTTTCTAATAAAGTGGCCAGTTAGTAGAGATACCAGGTAGTGTTTCTAATAAAGTGGCTAGTGAGTGGAAGTGCAAGGTGTATTCCGACGTAAGACGATTTTCCTTTCCTAGTCCTGACTGTCATACTGCGCTGCGTCACACGGGCCGCCCCGCCAGGAAACATGCACGCTGCACCTTCCTCCTGCTGTCCTCTCCTCCGCTCTTTACTCGGGCCAACAGAGATCAGATGGGATGCGTCCAGCCTGCCTGCCAGTACTCTTTGTACTCTCTAAGGGAGGACAGTTTTGGCAGCAGGTCTAATTAAACCGACCTCTGTCTCCTGGAATTAGGAGGACAGATCTGCGTCTCTATAAGAGTGAAAAGCACCGGGTTGCCAGAGATGTGACGTTCGAGCTCCAGCCTGGAGAGCAGACTGTTTATTTCAGTTACTTTAACTTTAATACATCTAAAAATATACATTTACTGTTAATACTACAGCAGGAACAGACCTAACTGGCCACTTTATTAGAAACACTCACCTTGTACTTCCACTAACTGGCCACTTTATTAGAAACACTCACCTTGCACTTCCACTAACTGGCCACTTTATTAGAAACACACAACTTGTACTTCCACTAACTGGCCACTTTATTAGAAACACCACCTTGTACTTTCACTAACTGGCCACTTCATAAGAAACACACGCCTTGTATTTTCACTAACTGGCCACTTTATTAGAAACACTCACCTTGTGCTTTTACTAACTGCCAACTTTATTAGAAATACCACCTTGTGCTTCCATTAACTGGCCACTTTATTAGAAACACCACCTTGTGCTTCGACTAACTGGCCACTTTATTAGAAACACCACCTTGTACTACCATTACCGGGACACTTTATTAGAAACAATGACCTTGTGCTTCCACTAACTGGCCACTGTATAAGAAACACTCACCTTGTACTTCCACTAACTGGCCACTTTATTAGAAACATTAACCTTGTGCTTCGACTAACTGGCTACTTTATAAGAAATACCACCTTGTGCTTCCATTAACTGGCCACTTTATTAGAAACACCACCTTGTACTTCCACTAACTGGCCACTTTAAACGGTGGAAAATCAACTCATCGACCCTTTTTCACCTTTGTCCGTCTCTAATAAAGAACAGCTGAGAGCTGATTAGATCTAATTATCTAAGGCTACTCTGCTGATTAGTTTGTTTGCAGTTCATGATGCTCATGATTCATACCATGTGACATTACTGATTGGGATGTGCACAAGCAGGTCGTTTAAGGGGGCGTGCTCGTTCACATTAATGAATGGTTTGTAATTTGTGAACCATCACATTACACAGATCAGATCTGAGCCAAACGTTGGACTTGAACAGTGAGGCCTGTAATATGAAGGAACTAAAAAGTTTGACTGGTAGTGATCTAAAACGTTTGACTGGTAGTGTATCTAAAACGTTTGAGTGGTAGTGTATCTAAAACGTTTGAGTGGTAGTGTATCTAAAACGTTTGACTGGTAGTGTATCTAAAACGTTTGTCTGGTAGTGTATCTAAAACGTTTGACTGGTAGTGTATCTAAAACGTTTGTCTGGTAGTGTATCTAAAACGTTTGACTGGTAGTGTATCTAAAACGTTTGAGTGGTAGTGTATCTAAAACGTTTGTCTGGTAGTGTATCTAAAACGTTTGACTGGTAGTGATCTAAAACGTTTGAGTGGTAGTGTATCTAAAACGTTTGACTGGTAGTGTATCTAAAACGTTTGTCTGGTAGTGTATCTAAAACGTTTGACTGGTAGTGATCTAAAACGTTTGAGTGGTAGTGTATCTAAAACGTTTGAGTGGTAGTGTATCTAAAACGTTTGACTGGTAGTGTATCTAAAACGTTTGACTGGTAGTGATCTAAAACGTTTGAGTGGTAGTGTATCTAAAACGTTTGAGTGGTAGTGTACTAAAACGTTTGACTGGTAGTGATCTAAAACGTTTGGCTGGTAGTGTATCTAAAACGTTTGGCTGGTAGTGTATCTAAAACGTTTGGCTGGAAGTGATCTAAAACGTTTGAGTGGTAGTGTACTAAAACGTTTGACAGGTATTGCATCTAAAACGTTTGACTGGTAGTGTATCTAAAACGTTTGGCTGGTAGTGTATCTAAAACATTTGGCTGTTAGTGTATCTAAAACGTTTGGCTGGTAGTGTATCTAAAACGTTTGGCTGGTAGTGTATCTAAAACGTTTGACTGGTAGTGATCTAAAACGTTTGACTGGTAGTGTACTACAACGTTTGACTGGTAGTGTACTAAAACGTTTGGCTGGTAGTGTATCTAAAACGTTTGACTGGTAGTGTACTAAAACGTTTGACTGGTAGAGATCTAAAACGTTTGACTGGTAGTGTATCTAAAACGTTTGACTGGTAGTGTACTAAAACGTTTGACTGGTAGAGATCTAAAACGTTTGACTGGTAGTGTACTAAAACGTTTGACTGGTAGAGATCTAAAACGTTTGACTGGTAGTGTATCTAAAACGTTGACTGGTAGAGATCTAAAACGTTTGACTGGTAGTGTATCTAAAACGTTTGACTGGTAGTGTATCTAAAACGTTTGACTGGTAGTGTATCTAAAACGTTGACTGGTAGAGATCTAAAACGTTTGACTGGTAGTGTATCTAAAACGTTTGACTGGTAGTGTATCTAAAACGTTGACTGGTAGAGATCTAAAACGTTTGACTGGTAGTGTATCTAAAACGTTGACTGGTAGAGATCTAAAACGTTTGACTGGTAGTGTATCTAAAACGTTTGACTGGTAGTGTATCTAAAACGTTGACTGGTAGAGATCTAAAACATTTGACTGGTAGTGTACTATAACGTAATATATATAGTGTTAGGCTGGAGTTCTACCACAGGCCTTCCTCGGAAACCACACCAAAGTATTGTCAAGTTAATTACTGTGGTGATAACTCTGGGCAGCATCATGTGACCACTTCTGATACTTGAGACAATCCACTGATATAGAAGAAGCCCAAAGCTGATTGTATGAACTCTGCAGCAGCTTTTGGGTTAAACCATCCTCTGGCGTACTGAAACCCTGGAGATGGAATAATTAGCATTATATAAAAAGTGGCCGCGCGGGCCGAGGCACTCCTGCTGGAGCCAAATTGGCAGAAACCCCTTCAGACTCGGCAGATTTTCACATCACGGAGGTCAAAACAATTCCATAAAAGAGATTCCAGGGAGCTGAGAGGAAGGCACGGAAAGCGTTCAAACTTGCTGGCTTGCTAAAACGTGCAACAGTCATCCTAGCTTCCATTTCCAGCCCTCAGCTCGGAATAACATACGGAATTCTCTTGCCGGGAAGGCCAGGTCCTCCACAGAAGCTCCCATATATTTGATATAAAGAGCGGAACAGCAGCTGAGCGTGTGCGGTTCCGGGGCGGCTTGTGGTTTGCGAGGTGAGCTCGAGCTCTTCCCAGCTGGTCCTGGTTTCTGGTAATGGTCTTGCTCGGCTCTTGCTACTCCGAACAAACCCCGCCTGAGAAATCCTGAGCTGTTTTCGGTGGAGCTGTGTGAAAGCAACGGATTCTCATGGGAATGCTAAAAAGGCAGCATGGGAAGAGATCTGGTTCCAGATGTTCAGGCCTGCAGAGTAGGTTATGCAAGGTTGGGTGAAGCGTTACATATCCAGCTGTTACGAAAGGCTGCCAGTTTTGTAAGGCATTCCTGAACTTCCGTGTCTGCTGTTGTTTCCACAACCTGTAGGAGATACACTGACTCTTGAACTTCAGTATAATATCATGTTGTTTTATTGTTTATTGTTTCTATTCTTCATCTTCATTACAGCCTCCAGACAAGACCTCCAAAGTTCAGGCTTAGAAGTTGTTTTTTCAGCTTCCCACCATCCAAATAAGCAAATTCAGTGATGTTGAGGTTCTAGACTCTGGATGATGTTCTCCTCTCTTTTAAAGATGAAAGCTTTACATGGTGGCTATCTGAAGAGGAAGGTTTTGTTGGATCTACCATGACTTTAAGGTGGTTGTCCAACATTAGGAGACCCTATATATATAGTGTGTTGTGCTGGTGTTCATGAATCAGACCCAGCAGTGCTGCTGCTGGAGTGTTTAAACACCTCCTCAGCGTAACTGCTGGACTGAGAATCGTCCATCAACCGAAACTATCCAGACACATTGTATTCGGCGTCCTGTGTCCACTGATGAAGAACTAGAGGAACACAAACTGTGCAGCAGCAGATGAGCTACTGTCTCTGACTCAGCTGTAAATGCTGAGAATGATCCACCACCCTAAGAGTATCTGCTCTGTGGTGGTCCTGTGGGAGTCCTAAAGTAATAAAGTATACAGAGAATCAGATGAACTACAGTCTGTAAGTGGAGCTCCTATTTGGTCAGTGGAGCTGAGAGAATGGACATTGAGTGTAGATACAAGGAGGTGTAACTCATTGCTCATTGCCCGTCTGGCTTGTTTTGCAGGTCATAAGGAGAACCCAGACAGTCCGAGGCACAAATACAACTTCATCGCCGATGTGGTGGAGAAAATCGCTCCAGCTGTGGTTCATATCGAGCTCTACCGCAAGTATGTCCCCTCGTTTGAAGGCTCGGTGACTCACTGACCTGATTTTTTTTCCTTCATGACAGCTTTTATGTTCCTTTTTGAACAAAAACATTCTCATTTCCTGGCATCTCCTCAACGTCTGTCACAAACATCTGGTTCCATCTCTCACATGCGTTTATAAGGAACTTTTATGGGTTCAGCAGCTCGAAAGGATGTTACTTCACACCTGGCTCGACTCTCGTCCCTCACTCAAATGTCATTTTCACTGGAATAGCTTAGCAGTCGCGGGACATAATCGGTAGAATTAACCTTGGTGGTGTTCCTGATCCAGCTTGAGGTTGTGTACAGCTGATGTCTGATCGCTCTGAATGACATACAAGCTCTGTGTGATTCATGAAGCTGTCAACAAAACAAGCTGGGATTTAAGTCCATCCATGTGTATAGTCACCACATTTGTTAATTTTAATGCACACATAAATAATAAGTACATCCACTTTGGTAGAGGAACAAATCAATGCTAAAGAATCAATTAACAATAAAAGAACCACTGTGAAGAGCCACAACTCAAAACTCCGTAAGACCATGCACGAGGAACCACTGTGAGGAACCAAGACTGAAAAGAAGAACCTCCTTTAGAACATGTAGAAGCACCACTGAGAGGAACCAAGGCTCAAACTCCCTAAGATTATGTAGAGAAACCACTGGGAGGAACCAATACTTAAAGAAAGACTTCTTTAGAACATTCAGCAGAACCACTGAGAGAAACCAAGACGAAAAACTCCTTAAGACCATGAAGAGGAACCACTGAGAGAAGCCAAGACTGAAAATAAGAACCTCCCTTAGAACATGCCGAAGCACTACTGGGAGGAACCAAGGCTCAAACTCCCTAAGATCATGCAGAGGAACCACTGGGAGGAACCAAGACTGAAAGAAGAACCTTCTTTAGAACATTCAGAAGAACCACTGAGAGAAACCAAAGTGCAAAACTCCCTAAGATCATGCAGAAGAACCACTGAGAGGAACCTAGAATAAATAGGATAAACTCCCTCCGAACATGAGGAACAACCATTGGGAGCAACCAAGAATAAACAGAAGAGGCTCTAAGACCAAACACCTGAGACTAAACTTAAAAGAAGGAGCTCCCTAAGTACAGGTGAAGGAACAACTGCAGTTAGCAGGTTTGTAAAGTTGGATGTAACAGAGAAAAGATCTTGGAGATACACTGGTATGGTGTATGATGGTGACTGATGGTGACCTATTTAAAGATCTGAAGGGTCTACTGATTGTGTCAGAATAATCTTGCTGTAGTTCTAGTGTCTGGTGTCTTTTGCCAGATAGATGTACAGAGACAAAGATCTAAGGAGAGGCCCAGATGTTGAGATGGAATGTAAACTGTTTATTGAGGAGAATCTGATAGTGGAAACATCTCCACTCCAGTAATAGCTCAACCAAAACTGTGAGAAGATACCTCAACACCCTGAGTCTCTAAGGATTGTAGCTGTTCAAGAAGCTCCTCACTGAGAAAAAGGAGATACAGACACATCAAACTAAGAAGCTGCTTTCAGATCATTGGAGTGACCACCCCATAGTGCAGACCCTCAACATCTCACTTATTGTGTATAAGCCAGTATGCCTTGTTAATGCACAAAAAAGGGAAGCAGCACTGGATGGTAGGCTCCATAAGACTATTTGGATCTTGGCCGAGATGTTTTCTGCAAGTCATTCATCAGAGGAAGTTCCCTCGTTCTCTGCTCAGGCAGGAAGGCATTGGGCTCACTGAGCTGGGAGCATTCTTTAGACCCTCAGGGACAGTTTGTTGTGTGGAATGTAGATACTGAACATGAAAGTGAAAGGCTCTCATCAACATGTCTCTCATGAATAAGACAGCCTTTAAGGCCTATACAAACCTTCCGCATCAGCAATTAGTGCTCAGTAAACCTCGCAGAGTGAGCTCTGGAAACTCATGAGCTGGGTGGAATGTGACACTCTGCTCAAGTGCTTTTAACTGTTGGTAGTCTGGAGTGTATTTTTCTATACATTCAATACACATCACACTTAAAGTTTGTGCAACCAACTTGCAACACCCCTAGCGACCACCAGGGACTCCATATCAATCACCTGGCAGCACCTTCGCAGCAAGCCAGGATACTACAACATCTATGTAACAGCACCTTAGCAATTACCTGAAACACCACTGCAACCACCTACCAACATACTGGCAACCACCAGGGATACGTAAATAGCCTGTAGCGACCACCGAAAAATATCTGACAACCACCTAACAACAACTAATACCAACAGAGATACCATAGCGACCAGTTAGCAGCACCCTAGAAATCATTATATAATTTCAACAACCTAGCAACTACCTTGCAATACCCTGGGGACCATCTGGAACACAACAGCAACCGCCCTGCAATACCTTAGGGACCCCCTGGAACACAATAGCAACCACCCTGCAACACCTTAGGGACCACCTGGAACTCCACATTAACCACCCTGCAACACCCAAGGGACCCACCTGTGATAACCTAGGGACCACTTAGAACATTACAGCAACCATTCTACAACACACTAGGAAACACCGGAAATTTCACAGCAACCATTCTAGAACACCTTAGGGACCAAGTGGAACAACACAGTGACCATCTTGCAACATCCTAGGGACCTCCTAGAGCACCACAGTAGCCACTCTGAAACACACTAGGAAACACCGGAAGCATCTCAGCAACCACCCTACAAACACCCTAGTGACCACCCGGAGCACCACAGCAACAACCCTGCAACACCATAGGGACGACACAAAACATCACAGCAACCACCCAGCGACACCCTAGAAAAAACCAAGAACATCACCCTGCAACACTCTAGCAAACCACCTACCAGCTACTTATAGCTGCCACCACCATCAACACCTTAGCAGCCACCTGGGAAAACATTAATATGATATGTAGAATATGTTATATGAATATGATTTCAGTTGCTCTCTCCTGCAGGATGGTGTTCACTAAGCGGGAGGTGGCCGTGGCCAGCGGTTCGGGTTTCATCGTTTCCGAGGATGGCCTGATCGTAACTAACGCTCACGTGGTGGCCAACAAACACCGGGTCAAAGTGGAGCTGAAGACGGGCGCCACCTTCGACGCTAAGATCAAGGATGTAGACGAGAAGGCGGACATTGCCCTCATCAAGATCGACGCTCCAGTGAGTGGGGGGGGAGGGGGGGGCTATTGCAAGTAATTATTGCATGTAATTATGTAACTGGATAAAATTGTGATGCTTGTTGCATCTTAAAAGCATTCAGATCTTCAGAAACCTACTCATTCGTTCAGCTATAGATTAAGATGGTGTGGTATAACGGACTGGCCAGTGTTGTACTCTGCTCTGGAGAAGGATAGATGGGGACGGAGGTGGGGTTTGGATGGAATTCTCATCTTAAGTTAAAAAAACACACAAATAATATAAAATAATAGACAAAGCAGAGAGAGGACATCACATGATGGATGACAGAACACGAGATGCCTCGTTGTTGGCACTGACCTTGACACCCATCTTAGATTTCCCAGAATTGTCCTGGTTTTTGATTACTTCTCCCGGGAAATATCCAGTCCTGGACATGTCTATGAATCCAAACAATTTCTTCTGTTTGGGTTTCTTACAAAGTTTCTAGTGCTTACTTTATCCAGTCAAGCCAGTTGTAAACAAAGAATGGATCTGATTGGTTCAAATTACCCTCATTGTAGGGACAATATCAGGTCAGTTTGGGTCTCAAGACCTGACTCAAGACCTGGTTTGTGCCAGGTATGGACAGAGGTTTTTTGGGCCTGTTTCAGGTTGGGTTCAAGTTTTGGCCTCTAAACTTGATGATGTGGTTTTTGTTGGGTCGGGCTCAGACAAACATTTGTTGGATTTTGGTCAGTTTTGGACTTTGGACTTGGAAACATACTTGTTGGGTCAGGTTTAGATATAATTTTGTTTGAGTTCAAACTCAAATTTGATGTGGTTCATGTGAGGTCAGCTTGGAACATAATTTTGTTTGACTCGGGTCAGTCTTGGACTAAAGATTTTCTTATGTGATTTGACTTGATGTGGTTTTTGTTGGGTCGGGCAGACGTTTGTTGGGCTCGGGTTAGTTTTGGACTTGATGATGTGGTTTTTGTTGGGTCGGACTCAGACATACATTTGTTGGGTTCTGGTCGGTTTTGGACTCCAAACTTGCTTATGTGTTTTTTGCCATGTTGGGGCAGACGTTTGTTGGGTTTGGTTCAGTTTTGGACTTGATGGTGTGGTTTTTGTTGAGTCTGGCTCAGACAGAAGTTTGTTGGACTTTGGTCAGTTTTGGAATCTAAACTTTCTTGTTTGGTTGGGTTCAGACATAGTTTAGGTCGTTGGGCTCTGGTCGGTTTTGGACTCCAAACTTGCTTATGTGTTTTTTGCCATGTTGGACCAGACGTTTGTTGGGCTCGGGTTAGTTTTAGACGTGATGATGTGGTTTTTGTTGGGTCGGGTTCAGACTTAATTTTTTTGTTGGGCTCTGGTCGGTTTTGGACTTGATGATGTGGCGTTTGTTGGGTTGGGTTCAGACTTAATTTTTTTTTGGTCGTATGTCAGTTTCAGACTCAAAACTTGATGTTTGCACAGAATTTTTTGAACTCATGTCAGTAATGTCAAAATGTGACAATGTGGTTTGGGTCAGGTCAAGTTCGGACAGAAGTTTGTTGGACTCAAAACTTGATGATATGGATTGGGTCAGGGTGTGTTTGGACCAAATTTTGTTGGATGATGGTCAGATACAAACTCAAAACGTGACGCAGTGTTTCGGGCTGGGCTCAGACAAAAGATTCTTGGACTGTGTTTAAGTCTGGACCAACATTTCGATAGCAGCTCTATTTAAACGGACATCTCTACCTTATACTGAACTGTGAGTGTCACCGATTGTCCACCAAGTTCAGTCAAATTGAAACCACTGATCAAGTCCAGCAGAATTTTACTGGGTTGAGGTTTCTTGTTTTTTTACGCTGAAGAATGAACTTCATTGCATCCAGGATATTATGTGGCAAATAAATATGCAGAGAACACTGCCAAATTATATATACAAACCTTGCGACCCATGAGATTGGCTGCATTTCAGGATTAGTTGGTGTTATTTTTCCTTTTTTGTCCCGCCCAGTCAGACGGCAAGCGAGGGCCAAGGAATGCTTTGCTTGGCTGGGTGTCACAGTGTGGCTTAGAGAACTATGAACAGAGTCTGCGTATCAGGATCAGAGGAGAGACAGACAGTCCTGATAACACACTGCATCACAGGAGCATCAGAGGCTTCAGTATCTGCAAGTGTTACAGACATATGTGTCAAATGAACAGTCCGTGGAATTGGGTTCTGCTCCAAAATCTTCAACCATGAAAGCCTCTGCTTCACAAATGCGAACTGAAGCAACAATGATAAAAGCCCACCTTTGGGAATAAAGCCACACGTTTCCGCTTGTTGGAATGCCAGCGCTTCAGCCTTTCAGGTGTTTAAGTCACATTTGGGCCAAAAAATCTTTCAGTATATCAATCAATCAATCAATCAATTAACCTTTATTTAAACTCGGAGTACATTGAGGGTGGCCCTCATTTACAATGTAGCTGAGCATTATGTAAGGGGATTGACAAAGTAAAGTGTTGAAAAAATAAAAATAAATAAAAAATACAAATAAAAAGACCCAGCATTTTAATAAGATACAAGATATTATAAAATAAAATAAGATATAAAACAAATAAAATAAAAAAATAAAAATTTAAAGGTAGGAATTAATAAAATCATAGGTAAGAAAATCAAAGGTAATAAAAATAATAAAGACTACAGATAAATAAATCAAACTAAATACATAAAAGAGTCAAATGTAAATAAACAATAACTAAGAACGATAGAAGAAAATCAGGAAACGATAAAAGAAAGTCATCAGTCATCAGTGATCAATAAATCATGAGTCGTCAGTGACCAGTTATCAGTCATCAGTGATCAATAAATCATTAGTCATCAGTGACCGGTCATCAGTCATCAGTGATCAATCATCAGTGATCAATAAATCATTAGTCATCAGTGACCAGTCATCAGTAATTAGTCATCAGTGATCAGTCATCTGTGATCAGTTGTCAGTCATCAGTAATCAGTCATCAGCGATCAGTGATTAGTTGTAAGTCATCAATGATTAGTCATCAGTGATCAGTCTTCAGGGATCAATAATCAGTCATCAGTCATCAATGATTAGTCATCAGTGATCAGCCATCAGGGATCAGTAATCAATCATCAGTGATAAGTCATCAGTGATTATTCATCAGTGATCAGTCATCAGTGATAAGTCATCAGTGATAAGTCATCAGTGATAAGTCATCAGTGATAAGTCATCAGGCATCAGTAATCAGTCATCAGTGATTAGTCATCAGTGATAAGCCATCAGTGATAAGTCATCAGGCATCAGTAATCAGTCATCAGTGATTATTCATCAGTGATCAGTCATCAGTAATCAGTCATCAGTGATTAGTCATCAGTGATAAGCCATCAGTGATAAGTCATCAGTGATAAGTCATCAGGCATCAGTAATCAGTCATCAGTGATTAGTCATCAGTGATAAGCCATCAGTGATAAGTCATCAGTGATTAGTCATCAGGCATCAGTAATCAGTCATCAGTGATTAGTCATCAGTGATAAGTCATCAGTGATAAGTCATCAGGCATCAGTAATCAGTCATCAGTGATTATTCATCAGTGATCAGTCATCAGTAATCAGTCATCAGTGATTAGTCATCAGTGATAAGTCATCAGGCATCAGTAATCAGTCATCAGTGATTAGTCATCAGTGATAAGCCATCAGTGATAAGTCATCAGTGATTAGTCATCAGGCATCAGTAATCAGTCATCAGTGATTAGTCATCAGTGATTAGTCATCAGGAATCAGTAATCAGTCATCAGTGATAAGTCATCAGTGATTAGTCATCAGTGATTAGTCATCAGGAATCAGTAATCAGTCATCAGTGATAAGTCATCAGTGATTAGTCATCAGGCATCAGTAATCAGTCATTAGTGATTAGTCATCAGTGATTAGTCATCAGTGATTAGTCATCAGTGATAAGTCATCAGTGATTAGTGATCAGTCATCAGTGATTAGTGATCAGTCATCAGTAAGTGGAGTTACCACGTAGCTAAGTTTTGGGAGCTGGACCACGCCCTAATTACCTCTACCTACTATATATACAACCCCATTCTCGCTCCATTCCTGTGCTGAACAACATCGCACCCACCACCTCCCTACATTTCATCTTTATCCTAAAGACCGGAATGGGGGGGGGGACTGTTCACGCACAAGCCCCAAGCCACACGGAACTCCTGCCCAAGCCCTCTGAGTTCACCCCCCCCCCCCCCATCAGTCATCATTCATGTTCATTTAAAAATTTTGAAATAAATCAAGTTGTCTCCAGACCTGAGCAAACCTGTGTTGGCTCTATCTGTTGGGTGACAGTATTCCCGTGGCAAGCTTGTGTTCCTCTGGCAGCCAGCCATGCTGCGGTTCTGCTCATCCTGTCAGCCTGCCTGGACCTTGCCTGACATTCCCTCGGCAGCTTAGTCACTGCCGTGCCTTGAATAATTGATGTTGAGCAACCTTCTCACATTCTGCTCTGCTTGTGATTTATCTGTGGCACAGACACCATCGTTTTGTCGTTGGTTTTGTTGATCTGTGCCAGCTCGGGAACTTCGGCGAGCATTTTTCCGAACGTTCCGATGGTCGCCTCCGAGCCACAGTGCTCGCTTTGTTGCATTCGCGTAAACTCATTTCCAGACCCATTACGTGTGATTGCGTGAAAAACTTATTACCGCTTTCATAAACAAATTAGATTTACCACCTCGTCACTGGCACTTTCAACCTCACAAGATCTGTATCTGATCCTCAGAGACCTGGTTATTCCTGGGAAATTGACGGAAAAGTGCCCAATGGGCACTTCTTGCTTAAAGTAAGGATAGAGAGTCTTTTGAAGCTTCTGTCTGAGTGTGGAAGGGCAAACTCAAGAAACTCTCTAACCCCACTGACCCATGAATAGACTAATGGATAAATTAGCTTTTATGCTGTAAACTAGTTTTCTGTTCCAGAATTCCAAAGATTGGGTTATTTTAGCTGCAACCAGCCAACAAGTTCAGCTAATTATGGGAAAACACTCCTACTTGCTGGGTGTTTCAACAAGCTGGGCTATCTATGAGGGAACGTTAGCTAGTTCAGCCTGAACTCATACTGATTCCCTCACCCCATTGATAGTGAGATACAGCCCGAGGAGCAGACATCAGTAATGAGACACTGAGTTAACAGGTGGAGAATAGAACGGAAGGAAAAGCCAGTATCTTTGGGTTAGCCATTAGCTATTGGCCTAGCATGGAGACTATGGTGTGATCTGCCTGTGGAGCTCCTTGCTCAACCAGCTGCTTCAGTTTCTGGGCTCAGGCAGATAAAACCATCCTTGTTGCCATCATTGTTGAGTGTGAACCTGTATCAGTGATTCCAAATATGGGTTTAAAATGATCATTTACACATCCAGAGTGTGTCTCAAAATCTAGCAACTTTCACGCTACACTTCATTTCAGCCAACAGAGCATGAATCAGCTAACGTAGCAAACAGCATTCCTCTACAGTCATTAACGAAACACAGAAAGAAAGGCCAGCAAGGAGGTTTTAGAACACTACTAGTGCACCACAATTCCCATTTTTGTTGGGAAGTGTACATATCGTTTGCAGGGCATTTGATTGGAAACACAGCTTTGAAGGGTGTTCTGTCCATCTGAAACAATCAATAGTTAAGGTTGACGTCGGCTAGTCACTAATCATCAGTGATCAATAAATCATTAGTCACTAGTCATCAGTCATCAGTGATCAATAAATCATTAGTGACCAGTGACCAGTCATCAGTGATTAGTTGTCAGTCATCAGCAATTAGTTGTCAATCATCAGCAATCAGTCATCAGCGATCTGTTGTCAGTCATCAGTGATCAGTCATCAGTGATCAGTATCAGTCATCAGTGATTAGTTATCAGTCATCAGTGATCAGTCATCAGTGATTAGTTATCAGTCATCAGTGATTAGTCATCAGTGATCAGTCATCAGTGATCAGTCATCAGCGATCAGTTGTCAGTCATCAGTGATTAGTTGTCAGTCATCAGCGATCAGTCATCAGTAATCAGTTATCAGCGATCAGTTGTCAGTAATCAGTTATCAGCGATCAGTTGTCAGTCATCAGTGATCAGTCATCAGCGATCAGTCATCAGCGATCAGTCATCAGTAATCAGTCATCAGCGATCAGTCATCAGTAATCAGTTATCAGCGATCAGTTGTCAGTCATCAGTGATCAGTCATCAGCGATCAGTCATCAGCGATCAGTCATCAGTAATCAGTTATCAGCGATCAGTCATCAGTAATCAGTTATCAGCGATCAGTTGTCAGTCATCAGTGATCAGTCATCAGTGATCAGTCATCAGCGATCAGTCATCAGTTATCAGCGATCAGTTGTCAGCCATCAGTGATTAGTTGTCACTCATCAGTAATCAGTGATCAGTCATCAGCGATCAATCATCAGTAATCAGTTATCAGCGATCAGTTGTCACTCATCAGTGGTTAGTTGTCAGTCATCAGTGATTAGTCATCAGTGATTAGTCATCAGTGATTAGTCATCAGTGATCAGTCATCAGTGATCAGTCATCAGGGATCAATAATCCGTCATCAGTGGTTAGTCATCAGGGATCAGTGATTAGTCATCAGTGATCAGCCTTTGCATTAGAGTTCTAATGCTTCATTGACTTGAGTGCACACTGAGAGCTTGGCTAACTTTGTTAACATCTCTATGTATCTGCATTACATGACCATGAGGTAACTCACAGTGTTCGTAAATGGAGACTCGGCTTGTCAGCCAGTCGAAACAGATCTTGTTTACTTATGGACAGCAGTGACGTATATCTGTGTGTCTGGCAGCTGTCTGGCCTGGAACTCAGTTGAGAGTCTTACTAAGGTTAAGAACTCTTGACTTGTATTTCTTCGTTTCGCCGGAACCCCCTCAAGGCTGGCCCGTCCATTTATTCCCAGGCTGATTTTTTTCTTTTGTTTCTGATGTGAGGACAGTAGCCGACCCTCGGCGAGATGGAAAAGCAGATAGAGCCAGGGCGTGCTGAAGCCTGCACCGCCTGAGATCTGGTTTCCATAGCGTCAGCGCCAAAGATGGGTCTCGGCAGGCCCCTGTCCCGGCTGGAGCGAGAGACGAGCAGGCATGCAGCCTTGGCAGCGGTTAGCGCTGCAGTTCCTCGACTTTGGCAGCCGGGATCTGGGTCAGAATGCTCGGCCGGGGGAATTGAGGACGTAGATGTGTGTGTGTGTGTGTCAGCAGGGTTGCGAGTGGGCGTGTTTTTGCAGGGATACGTGTTTCTAGAACTCGCATTGTGCACCTTTCCAGATTCCACCTGCAGTCTGTCAGATAAACTGAGTGTATTTGTATGACTGGGACTCAGGGACTCGGAGTATTTACTCATTCATGCGCAGTCCTGCTCTCACAGATGTTCCTCCGGCTGATAAACATGTTGTGCATGGTAAATGACGGCTCTACTGGGAGGTTGTTAGGGCGACTGTGGACTCGGGAAGGACTGAGCCTTGCAATAACTGCAACTCCAGAAGCTCCGGCTCAAAACTTTCCAAAATGAAACATCAGGTTCATTTAATGGGAGAATTTTCCATAGACTAGGGAATGGATCATCTAACAAGCTTACTAATATGTTTGTCGCCAGACAAACAGGGCCGATTACGTAGCATAGTAAAGCAAAACCATATACAGTGTTGTCGCCACTGGTGTACCCACCTCCATTAAAAACATCTATATATCATCTATATAGCTTGTAGTCTATTAACACTCACTTGGGATATCATAGCAACCACCTGGAACCCCATAGCAACCGCCTAGCAACCCTCTAGCAGGAAGCCTTCTAGAAAACCATAGCAACCATGTAGTAACACACTGAAAGCCATCTGGAATCTCATGGCAAACACCTAGCACCATAGTAACAACCACTTGGGATGCTGAGGCAACCACGTAGCAACACCCCATCAACCACCTTGGATAACATAGGAACAACCTAGTAGCACCATAGTAACCACCTACCACCGCAACTGCCTAGAAACTTCCTGGCAACCTTGTTGAATACCATAGCAGTCTCTATGGAACTCCCTAGCAACCAACTGGTGTACCCACCTTCATTAAAAACATCTATATATCATCTATATATTGCACACTGCAAATCACTGCTGTTACCCAACACTGCATTCTTCTGTTTCTTATTATTCTCACCCAGCTTGTAGTCTAATAACACCCTATAAACCACTTGGGATATCATAGCAACCACCTGGAACCCCATAGCAACTTCCTAGCAACCCTCTAGCAAGAAGCCTTTTAGAAAACCATTGCAACCATGTAGTAACACACTGAAAGCCATCTGGAATCTCATGGCAAACACCTAGCACCATAGTAACAACCACTTGGGATGCTGAGGCAACCACCTAGCAACACCCCATCAACCACCTTGGATAACATAGGAACAACCTAGTAGCACCATAGTAACCACCTACCACCGCAACTGCCTAGAAACTTCCTGGCAACCTTGTTGAATACCATAGCAGTCACTATGGAACACCCTAGCAACCAACTGGAATATCTTAGTAACCTCATAGCAACCCCATATCAACCACCTGGGACATCATAGTAAAAATGAAACATCAGGTTTATTTAATGGGAGAATTTTCCATAGACTGGGGAATGTATCCTCTAACAAGCTTGCTGATACGTTTGTCGCCAGACACACAGGGCCGATTACGTAGCATAGTAGAGCAATACCATATACAGTGTTGTCGCCACTGGTGTACCCACCTCCATTAAAAACATCTATATATCCATCCATCCATGCATGGCCAATACACACTCACACCTACGGGCAGTTTAGAGTGAGGATCAACCCAACATGCATATGTTTGGACTGTGGGAGGAAACCAAGTACTCTTTATTGAACACAGCAGCAGTGATACAGAGATAACAGGCAGGTCATTAACAGCCACACATTCCACAGTGACGGTAGCTTCACCTTCCCACTAACAGCCCAAAACAGCCCAGCCCCATAGTAACACACACACACAAATATATATGTATATATAAAGTTTCAAGCTATCAGTCAGATTAGGTCTCTCTTGCCACGTGTCCAGCGTTCTCCCAGGGGGCTCCGCATAGCCACGCCTCCCACATGTCCAGGCCAAAACAAGTCATAAGTGATGTTACGTGTAATTGCACACTGCAAATCACTGTTCTTATCAGACACTGTATTCTTCTGTTTCGTATTATTCTCACCCAGCTTATATCACAATGATACCTGTCTGTTAACACCCCATAAACCACCTGGGATATCATAGCAACCCCCTAGCAAGAAGCCACCTAGAACACCATAGCAAACATGTGGCAACACACTGACAGGGATACTGAGGCAACTACCTAGCAACACCCCAGCAACCACCTGGGATACCACTGGAACCACCTAGCAGCACCACAGTAACCACCTACTACAGCAACACCCTGGCAACCTCTTTGAATACCATAGCAGTCACTATAGAACACACGAGCAACCAATTGGAATATCTTAGTAACCTCATAGCAACCCCATATCAATCACCTGGGACACCGTAGTAACCACCTGGTAAGCAAGTTGCAACCGCTGCACAATTACTACAGTTTCTTCAGGAATAACACATTTAATATTTTTATATCCTTTTATTCATATATTAATCAATACAGTTTATTATATATATATATGCTGTGGTGTGGTGGTTAGTACGGTGGTGTAGTGGTTAGTATGGTGGTGTAGTGGTTAGTATGGAGGTGTAGTGGTTAGTATGGTGGCATGGTGGTTAGCACGGTGGTGTAGTGGTCAGCACGGTCGTGTAGTGGCCAACACGATGGTGTAGTGGTTAGTATGGTGGTGTAGTGGTTAGTATGGTGGTGTAGTGGTTAGTACGGTGGTGTAGTGGTTAGTATGGTGGTGTAGTGGTTAGTATGGTGATGTAGTGGTTAGTATGGTGGTGTAGTGGTTAGTACGGTGGTGTAGTGGTTAGTATGGTGGTGTAGTGGTTAGTATGGTGGTGTAGTGGTCAGTATGGTGGTGTAGTGGTCAGCACTATCTCCTCACAGTAAGATGATCTGGGTTGGATTGCCGGTCCGGGTGGTTCTGTGTGGAGTGTATATGTTCTCTCCGTGCTTGAGTGTGTATCTCCGGGTACTCTGGTTTCCTCCCACAGTCCAAACACATTAAGCGGCAGATAATTGATGGATGGATGGATGGAATATGAAGAATCTTAGGTTGTACTTTCAGTAGGACATGCTCAGCCAGACTGTAGAACACTAGAAGCAAATGACCGAACCATATGATCTTGAAGTGCTTTGACTGGATCTGGTAGTTTAGATGATGTCTCGGTATATGTATCTGTAATATGAAGTATTATTTGAAGTATATATATTTTGTTGTTGTACAAACACCTGAAAGTACAATTTGACATGGTGGCATGCTATTCTTTAGCACAGCATTTTATCTTCTCAACCTCATTAGCTTGACATCCATCCGTGTTCTCTCACTCACACAGGCATCATAAAGCCACAGGGAATCATCCATCCCACAGCAGTGAAGGGAAGCACTGATGCAGAGGCTAATACCTGCATGAGCCAGCTAGCCCACCATCACGTATCCACCCATCTTTGGGATACATCACCTGTGGGGGGGGTTTAGTCTTTATACCAGGAAATCTTACTCTCAGGAACTCTTCGTCCCATTAAAACCAATGATCCTGATCATTGGAGCGGTGCTATTTCGAACTCTAAAGTAAACGGACCCAACAAAGGCAGTTTAAGCCAGAACAGAAACAGTAGACAGCAATGAGTCACATCTACTTGCGGCCTATCCTGACCAGAGACCAGAGCTTTGTTTCAAACCCGCATGGATCTGCAGTGAATTTGCAGAGATTCCTGTGTTCCACATACTTGCAGAGTAATCACCACCGTCCGTTCGGCAGGAACACGAGAGAATTCCTGCAGGGCTGACTCACTTCCATGCTCTGCTGTGTTTGGGAAAGCTCAAGCACTTAATCATACCCCTACACCGCAGCGTCCCGCTGGATAGGCCTGAGCAGATTGATGTGGGGCGCGATGGCCATTAGCGACTCTCTGTTGTTGGAAGGCTGTTTACACAAAGAGGCAATGCCCAACACGTTACCTGCTTTGTAATTTGTGGTGGTCTTATGAAAGGACGGGAAGACGGTGTTTAACTTCGGCAACCTCCGTCAGCACTTTCGGAATCTGTGGCTCATGTTCTGGGGTCGTGGGGGACGACTTGTTTTGCGCTCGACACATCTGCAGAACAGACACAAACTTTTACAATTAAACCCTTCAGGTGACGCAGGAACCAAACCCCAGGTGTACACAGTACTTGGAGAGCGTACGTGGTCATATTTCATGATTTATTCTACATCTAGCTTGGTGGTCAGGCAGTATCTCAGGTCCAGTAAGTTCATTTCCAAACATGAAACACCAAATCTGGTCGAGGACCTAGATCATATGTTTCTGCTTTGAGTTGGAATGAGTTTGAGATTGTTGGGAAGGTATACTTCCAGAAGTAGATTATCAATGAGGACCAACGATCGAAGTGAAATCTTCTGGTGGAAAGATCATGCAATGGCCGCAAATCCTTGCTGGCCCCTCAAGCAAAGCCCAGTCATCCTTTACAAGGACTTTGTATCCACAAATATGACTTTGGCTCTGCAAAAGGGAAACTTCAGATCTGACCAGGCCTTCAAGGCCTTAGGATGTCTGGAAACTAACAAATTCATGTCCATAATTTTTTGGTTCTTGCTGCTCAAGTTAGTTCAACTCTACTTATTCTTTCAAGTATTTCAAGTAAGTTTTGTAGCTTCTGGCTAGTGCTGGTCTTTGAGGTAGTCATGGGCTGGAGGTTAAGATACCTTCCTTATGATCAGAAGGTCACTAGTTTGTTTCACTTTGATCCCCTGAACCAACAAAACATGACCAAAGTGCCCTTGATCATGGTACCTACCCCACAACTGCAGGTAGATGACTAGACCAGTGCTTCCCAACACTCACTGTCTCTTAGGACGTTTTCACACCAGCAGTAGTGAGTCCGGTTAAAACAGACTCTGGTTCGCTTGGACCGAAACAACCACACCGAGACCCTTCGAGAGGAGGTGGTCTCAGTCCGGTTCCAAACGAACTCTGGAGCGGTTAGTTTGTGGTGAGAACATGATCCGACCTCGATCCGACCCAAGTGTTAGGTGTGCTCCACAAGTTTGATCTAAACATCTCCTGCAGCCAGGTGTGCTTTGCATTATGGGATGCGGCAGATGGCGTAAACAGAGAACTGGAGAACTGTACAGCTAACAGGGCGAGGACAATGAAGCGAGGTCTCTCTTGGACTAGCAGTGAGGGACGTTGTCTACTTGATGTTTGGAGTGAGCTGGGTGTTCTGCAGGTGGACTGTAGTGCAGGTATATTATCAGATTATTATACAGCTATGAACAGATGCTGTCTCTGCCGCTGCTCCGTGATACACTCTACAAGAAATGTGCAGTAGTTTAGAAAACCGGATCTTCTCCCTGTGTTTACTTTCTTGCTCGCACGCCAGACAGCTCTGAGCAATCAGAGGAGATGACGTGCTCACGTGGTTTGTTGGGCCGCATTTTGGTGCGTTTAGGTTTTTACCTGTGTGAAAACAAACTCAATTGAGGAGGAAACGCTCCAAGTAAATAAACTCATTAACTAATCTGGACCAGTGAAACCAACTACAGGTGTGAAAACAACCTTAGTGTAGGTGTTTCACTGCAAGGATGGGTTGAATTCGGAGGTCAACTTCCTCTGTGTGCAGACACAAGTGGCAAATATTGCTGTTTGTTAGTGTAAAGCTAACAAATATTTTTTGTATGTTTGTATTGTGTTTTTCTGTTTGGAGCATGTGGGTCGTCAGCATGTTTGGCATGGGTGGAGAGGCATGTTGGTGGTGCTGGTACAAGATCAGCTAGTGAAAGTGAAACTGTAGAAGAGTACAGCATCATAGTAGTTGGTGAGCTGCCTTTGTGACACCAACAGGCCTGGGCTGGTATGGAAATGGTTGCCAGTAGGGGGTTCAGTTGACCTCTGGAAGCTCTGGAGCTGTGGACCTAGTGATGGCCATGCAAGAAATGTCACGAGAGACTGGGCTGGCATGACAATGGTTGCCAGTAAGGGATTTAGCTGACCTCTGGAAGCTCTGGAGCTGTGGACCTGGTGATGGCCATGCAAGAAATGTCACGAAAGACTGGGCTGGCGTGACAATGGTCGCCAGTAGTGGGTTCTGCTGACCTCTGGAAGCTCTGGAGCTGTGGACCTGGTGATGGCCATGCAAGAAATGTCGCGAGAGACTGGGCTGGCACGACAATGGTTTCCAGTTAGGGATTCAGCTGACCTCTGGAAGCTCTGGAGCTGTGGACCTAGTGATGGCCATGCAAGAAATGTCACGAGAGACTGGGCTGGCGCGACAATGGTGGCCAGTAGTGGGTTCTGCTGAGCTCTGGAGGCTCTTGAGCTGTGGACCTAGTGATGGCAATGCAAAAAAATGTCACGAGAGACTGGGCTGGGGCGACAGTGGTCGACCAGTAGTGGGTTCTGCTGAGCTCTGGAGGCTCTTGAGCTCTTGACCTGGTGATGACCAGGCTAGGAGGCTCATGGGAGGCGTGCACCCTCGGGAAGTAGGGGCTTGTTGTTGATGTCATTATTCATTAATGTGTGGTATAAAATTAAATTAAATGTGTTCTTTTGCATTGGGGAATGTGATATCTCTGTGAGTGGGCATCAGTTGAAGCCTGTGGTGTTTGTCCTCCACAATCAATGTAGGGCTTACTATTACTTTTTTGCAGCCAGAACTCTTTACTGTAGAAATCACTGAGGTTTGATGACCTGAGGTAAAGGCCTTGTTCAGTCAGGCACAGTTTGCTACTGATCCCCTGGAATGTCCTCAACCAATGGACTGAATGAATGGCATAGCTTCTGGATCTCCTTCAGCCTAAACTGAATGCTCAAACTCGCCAATGTAGAACTTGTTCCTACAAAGCAAAACAGGCCTAAGATGGCATGCCAACACGCCATCTCACCTTACCCTCCCATGTTGTCCATCTCTATTATTCCAAAAGGATGAAAGCACTTGTGGTTTCATGAGGGTGTGGTTATTTTCTTTAAATCAGATTTGAGCACAAGCCTGATCCAGACTCCTGTAGTGGTGACTCAGACACTATAACTCAGGGGGGAAACAGACCGTCCTTCTACTCCTGGATCCATTCTACACCACAGTGTAGGTAAATACTTACTGTGTAAACAGCAGCAGGAGAGAAGGGCCTGATCTCCTCTTGTTTATTTTTTGATGAGTGGTTATGTGGTATGTGAGGACTGCAGTATACAAGCTGAAGACCTTCTTCCTGGTCTTGGGTCTCATTAGCCAGTTCCCGCTGGTGAGAAGATGACTGTCTGGCTTTTCTTGGAGCTGATGAGAATATTAGAAGAATTTAAGTAGTTTCAGGGCAACATGCTTACAATAAAGGTTCCTTGAGCAATACCAAAGAACCACTTTAGGTTCCCTGAAGAACCAGTGTTTGAAAAGAGAAAGGTGAAGATTCAAAGTTTGCAAAAATTAAATTACCAGAAAGATTCGGTGCTTTGCCATAGAAGAACGACATTTGGTTCCCGGAAACATCATTTCAGTGGACAGTTATTGAAAGATGTGTAAGTGTAAAGAACCCATGAAATTGACAGAACCTTTACATTATGTTAAAGTTGAAGGGTTCTTTAAACATTTGGAAGGTTCTTCACCCTCACAAATCTCTTTTTTAAACATGGTTCTTAAAGGAGGCAAAAGTGGTTCTTTCTTTTCTTCTATTTTTTTTTAGAGTTGAAAACCTTTTAGTGAATGTTCTTCGGAGAATCATGTTTGTAAATAGAATGTGTAAGTGTGAAGAACCTTGAAAGTTTGAAAAAAAGCTAATTGACCTGCATGCTTGTAAAAATAGATTTTTTTTTAAAATAGAGATTCTGCAATTGTCCTAGAAGAACAACATTTGGTTCCCTGGAAAATCTTTTCAGTGGATGGTTCTTTAGAGATAAGATATGTTAGTGGGAAGCCCTAAAATTGATATAGAACCTTTGTGTTATGTAAAAGGTTCCTCAAACAGGTCTCTTTTTTAAAACATGGTTCTTTAAAAGTTCTTTAAACCATGAAAAGGTTCTTTAAACTAGCATTCACACTTGGTTTTAATAAAAATCTAGTGAAATGTTTTAGGAAGAAACTAAAAACCTTTGTGATGCTGCTCGAAATACCAAGGGTTACCAATTATTTACAAGCTTGAAGATTTTCGTTCTAGAGCCTTCACATTATGGAGATTGTTTCAACTTTAAAATGGTTCTTCCTGCTCACAAGTCTCTTTTTTCAATGGTTCTTAAGGGAACCAAAAGTGGCTATTTCTTTTCCTCCTGTTCTTTGCAGTACAAGATAAAAAAATCCAATACTCTTCAAAGAACCACTTTGGTAAAAAAAGAATGTGTGAATGTGAAGAATCTTTTATAGTTTAAAGAACCTCCACATAGTATAAAGGTTCTAGAAAGTAAAAAAAAGGTCACCCATAAATAGATTTCACAAAGAGTTTTTCCAGTGGTACCATAGAAGAAAATGGGTTCTTTTTTTTCTTCTAGTCTTAAAAAAACTTTTTGTTTAAGAAGAACTCTTACATTGGTAAAAATTGATAACCCTTGTTTTTTTGGAGAAGAATCACTTTTGGCCATGTTTGAGAAAGAGATGTTTGAGTGCGAGGAAACTTATAAAGGTTTAAAGAACCTTTCCATAATGTAGATGCTCTATATGGATTTCAGGGTTCTTCCTAGAAGTGCTACCATATGTGAAGGTTCTTTAAACTTTGGAAATGTCCTTCCATACCATTCAGAGAATGTTCTCTGTAGAACTATCCATTGGCAGGTGAGGTCAGAGGTCCTCCAGGCTGCCCAAATTCTTGTTGTGTTGTTGTGAGCTGGTATAAAGCTGGTAGGCTATTCAGGGGGACATGAAGACTAACTTGAGAACCACAGTTTGAGGTAACAGAGGGTGGTTCTTCTATAACATCTGGCAAGACTTCTGTCTCACCCCATTGACAACAGTTTTATACTCTTTCTCCATGGCGGCTGGTCAAACACGTCACAAGCCGAACAAATCTTACAACCTTGCCAGAGCCATAAAACTTAAACCCATTACAACGCTGACAAAGATGAATCTAAAAATGAATTGAAGCATCCATTCTGTTATACGGGCATGATTAATGGAAGGATCTCTGTTTGGGGGTTTCAGGCTTGCTCAGGTTCTATCCCCGGCATGAGAATTAGGATCACAGACGCCACGGGGAGAATTCCTTGACGCATTTGCATTTATCAAGTGAACAGGAGCTGTGGGTGCTTCCTCGGTTCACATCGCAAGAGTAGAAAGCGGTGCTTAGATCATTTTGAAGCTTGGCAAGAAGTAAGCCCTCCTGTTCGGTAACTGAGACGCGTGAAGCCCTAACCGAGAGCCCTCGGGACAGATAATTTGGCCCAAGTCTGGGTGACTGCGACTTTGGAGACCTCAGCTCAAGCTCAGCCTTGATTTACCGAGAGAAGCTCATCAGAGCAGCATCTTTTTGGCAGGACGTGGCAGTTTTGAAAGGTTTCCATTTGGAATTGATTTTCTTTCGAGTGTGTTCAACACGCAAGCATCTGTTCCTGAATGTTCTATGCATTCCCAACAAACCCATCACCCCAATTCATTTACTCATCTGCCCTGTATTTAGAGATGCCTGCCCGACTGTGATTGAACATGTCTGACAGTAAACTGCATGGAATCTGTGAATCATTAGCGATAGACATCCCCTCGTTTTCCTACTTTCTTTCATTCAGATGTCAAGGTCTGGGCCTTTGTGGCTTGTTCAATGGAGCCAAAGTAAACATGAACTTGCAGAAGTCACTCGGCTCTACTTTCCCTGCCTCTTTCTCCACTGGCCCACTTTCCTTGCTACGCTTACACAAGTAGGAAAACACTTCCAACACGAGTGACGTTACCCTTCAGGTAAGGGGAGCCATGATTGACAGGTATAATTCCCAGTGGAGGAAGATGCATGCTTGCCCAATCTTGCCACTGGGAGATCTCCAGACACCTGTAGAAACAACAACAAGCCTGTTACTGTAGGTCAGACCTGCTTTTTAGATGTTTACCATGTAGGTCATGCTGTGTGTGAAAACATTCATTCTGTTTTTGTGTTCTCAGGAAGTTACCTGCAAGTGACCCTTTGAGCCAGGAACATATTTACTTTTAGCCGCAGAGCTGAGATTTCCACTACGCATACACTACCAGCGAAGGTTTGAGGACAAATGTTTAAACAGGGTTTAAATAATAAAGGAATGAAGGGATGAAGGAACAGTGTTGGTGATGATAAAGGAATGAATGGAAGAAGGAACTATGTTGGTGATGATAAAGGAATAAAGAAACAATGTTGGTGATGATAAAGGAATAAAGGAACAGTGTTGATGATGATGAAGGAATAAAGGGATGAAGAACCAATGTTGGTGATGATAAAGGAATAAAGGGATGAAGGAACAATGTTGGTGATAATAAAGGAACAGTGTTGATGATAAAGGGATGAAGGAACAGTGTTGATGATGATAAAGGGATGAAAGAACAGTGTTGGTAGTAAAGGAATTAAGAGATGAAGGAACAATGTTGGTGATAAAGGAATAAAGGAACAATGTTGGTGATAATAAAGGAATAAAGGGATGAAGGAACAATGTTGGTGATAATAAAGGAACAGTGTTGGTGATGATAAAGGAATAAAGGAACAGTGTTGATGATGATAAAGGGATGAAAGAACAGTGTTGGTAGTAAAGGAATTAGGAGATGAAGGAACAATGTCAGTGATTAAAGAATGAAGGGATGAAGGAACAGTGTTGGTAGTAAAGGAATTAGGAGATGAAGGAACAATGTCAGTGATAAAAGAATGAAGGGATGAAGGAACAGTGTTGGTGATGATAAAGGAATGAAAGGATAAAGGAACAGTGTTGGTGATGATAAAGGAATGAAGGGATGAAGGAACAGTGTTGGTGATGATAAAGGAATGAAGGGATCAAGGAACAATGTTGGTGATGATAAAGGAATGAAGGGATAAAGGAACAGTGTTGGTGATGATAAAGGAATGAAGGGATGAAGGAACAGTGTTGGTGATGATAAAGGAATGAAAGGATAAAGGAACAGTGTTGGTGATGATAAAGGAATGAAAGGATAAAGGAACAATGTTGGTGATGATAAAGGAATGAAGGGATGAAGAAACTCATTTATAGGAAGACCTCAGAGGGAGAACTGATGGTTGGGCCTTCAGTCATATATCTTACTTTCCAGCTCTAAGACACCATGTAGTCCGGACATTCACTCGGTTGGTCTTAAACTGGATCTGAGGTTTCTGCCAAGAGCTCTTAGTCACGTCGTCCGTATGGAAACAGGACTGAGTCATCATCTTCACCATGTTTGTCTGATGTTGCTCACTTTCCAAACTTAACTGAGACTCTTCTTAGTCTGAACTATTATTTACCTTTCATTGAGTTCAGGTCTTAAAAATCACAGTCTGATCATTAAAGTCCAATTCTGAATACTGAAAAATAGATTTATACATTTCTATTAACAATTGAAATGCATGTAAACAAATTAAAATATACTACAACATATAGTTGTATGTTAGAAATTTAAATCTACTAAAAACATATTTATAATGTATGTTAGAAATTTAAATCTTCTAAAAGCATATATATGAATTTTTTGTTAAAATTGAAATTTACTAAAAACAAATCTTTTTTAATCTGTTGAAAATTTAAATCTTGTAAAAACATACAAAAATAAAATGTACTAATAAACATACATTTAAGTTTTTTTGTTAAACATTTAAATCTACTAAAACATATGTATAGTTTTATGTTAGAAATTAAAATATTCCAAAAACATATATTTTTAATATCCTCTTAAAAATAAAAATTTTGTAAAAAAAAACCTTGTTTAAAATTCTGTTTAAAAATAAAATCAACTAACAAATATATTTATATTTTTGTTAAAAATGTAAATCTTCTAAAACATATTTATAATTTTATGTTAGAAATTAAAATCTTCTAAAAACATATATTTATAATCTTCTGTTAAAAAATAAAACCTTGTAAGAATATATTTACAGTTTTCTGTTAAAAAAAACTTTACTATATAAAAATCTACTAGAAACCATATATTTATAATCTTGTTAAAAATTACAATCTTGTAAAAAAATCTTTAAAAAAAAATCTACTAACAAACACATATTATGTGTTATATTATATATTTTTTATTAAATTTTGTTAAAAATAAAATCTACTAAAACACATTTAAAACTTTGTTAGAAGTTAAAATCTAAAAACATATTTAGAATGTTCAGTTTTGAATAAAATTTTACTAAAACATAAATGTATAATTTTTTGTTCAAAATTAAAATCTACTAAAACCGTATCTATGATTAACATTTGGAGGGAGAGGAGGGAAATATAGTGAAATATATCTGACATTTGTTATTAGACTTATTGAAAATAATAATTGATTAGACATACTTTGTATGTGAATATTGTGGATCAACATATTAAAGAAAGAAAATACAGATTAAAGTTTTCAGAGATGTTTTATATTTATCAGTTATAGTTTCAGTAGTTCAGTTTAAAATGTCATTGTATTGAAGAACCTCCAGAAAGAGACTGATGGGACTGGTTTGTAAAGTAAATGATTGATGATGCCCTGAAGCTGAATGAGGTAACGTGCAGTGATGTTATGAATAACTGAGGCTGCACTCTTGATGTTTATACCCTGCCAGCTATCTGGACTGTTTTGATTCTAAATTTTGCTCTCGTCTGGCCGTCTTATTGAATGCCGTCCAGGCTGGGCCGAAGGAGATACACAAACATGCTGGAGCTTGTCGCAGGCGTAGTGTGGACTGAGCCAACAGGTGCCTAACCAGTGACACATACTTTCTCTGTGACCAGGACCGCTGGGTTCCTGCCATGTTAACTGCAGAGCAGAGCGAGCCAACTTGCCCCAACAAACACCAACAAACTCCAGCCCTGGGTTGGCGTGAGGCCTGTTGGCGAATTCTGAAGGTCTCTCGAATGTTCCACACCATTCATGCTGGCTCGGTTAGCTTGACAGGTTCTTTGAGCACCAGCTGCCAACGTTAGAATGGCTGGGTTTGTGGGGTCAGTGTGCTTTGTGCCCTGCTGTGCTTCTCCTGGTCATGTTCATCCTCGATGGCCTGATTGGGGGAGTCATGGAGAAGAAGACGGAAGATCTTGGAATTTGGTAACGTAACCCCATTGGACAGCTTATAAGTGGAGGAGTCTCCAGAACCAAAAAAGAAGGTGCTGAGATTCTGTTATGTTTATGAGCTGGACTGGGCACTAAATTCAGACCAGCCCACTATGATCACAGCAACTCTAAAGTGTAAACGCCCCAGATACTCCAAAACTGTCTTCCATCTCCTACCACTCATTGTCTTCAAGCGTTATTCATATTTTTAAGTGTGTGTGTGTATGTGGTCTGCTGGGAGCAGTGTGTAGAGTTTAAGTGTGTGTGTATGTGGTCTGCTGTGCTGGTTCAGCCTGTCGCTGAAGGAGCTGCCTTCACACATCTCCAGGCTGAAGTGGTTTCAATCAGATACCTTCTGAAACCTGCTTTGACTGCTCAGTGCTTCATTAAGCTAAATCAAGATTACTACTGAAGGAACTGAACACATTCATACAATGTCTGGGGCGTCCAGGAGAAATCTGGAACCTAACTTTGTTCTTCAAACTGGAGCTCAAGATCTGATCTACTTCTCTCACAATAACATATTCATGTTACTTTGTATTGTATGTATGACTATCTACATCTTATTGATCAGATAAAGGCTTTTAAACGATCAGCTTAGGTGCCCAAGACTTCTGCACAGTAGTGTAGATGTTGGTTCTGTAGTAGCTTACCAATCGATGTTCAGGATTGAAGGGTTCAAAGCAGAGTAGACCTGGTGCAGTGCTGACTTGATGCTACGTTCAGACATTAAACACATAGCCCCCCCATCTCCCAAACAAATCACAGTGGGCAATAAATGGTCCCAAGTACCAATAAAAACACTGTCATCACGATGGTAACCCAGCAGGTGCAGCCTCAGTTACAAGATCCTGACAAAATAACGGTCATCACTTATTTATAGACCGCTCCGTTTTGAAAGAAAACCTGTAATTTGTGGCACTAAATTTAGTAAATTTGATGCAGAACATGGCTTTGGGGACATGATTGCAGGTTGCAGGATGTGCCGGGGTGGTGGGGCTGGGGGGGAGCAGGAGGAGGGCTGGCCAAGTTATCTCCAGTGGTGGCAGATTTCTGAAACAAAGCCCGAAGCCTGGAATGCCTTCTTATATCTACACACATGGTCCACTGTATCAGCTCCACTGACCATATAGGATCCTACATACAGACTGCAGTTCATCTGATTCTCTGTATACTTTATTACTCTGTTCTTTAATGATCAGGACCACCACAGGACCACCACAGAGCAGCTACTATTAAGGAGGTGGATCATTCACAGCATTACAGTGATACTGACATGATGGTGGTGTGTTAGTGCATGTTTTGCTGGTGTGAGTGGATCAGCAGTGTTTGAACCACCAACCAGCAACATCCAACCAACAGTGTCCTGTGGGCAGCGTCCTGTGAGCACTGATGAAGGACTAGAGCAGGGGTGTTTAATTAGAGTCCAGTAAGGTCCACCTAGAGGAGATCTCCTCAGGTGTACTGATTCAGTGGTGTATCCTGTTTACTGAAGTAGTCTAGTATCAGCATCTTATACCATCAGCTACTGAAACACCAACACATCACACATACCGTTCAGTATATTTCAGTATATTTACTGTTTAAATGCTGAACTGAAATACTGAACTTAAAAAAAATGCTTTAAGTAAAACCAAGGGCTACATTTAAACAAATTATAATAAAAAATTGTAAATAAAATGTCTTGTTAACTGAATTTAATATCTTAACAATTTATCTCTCTCTTGTATGCATGCCTTCGGATTCGCTTTATTTTCCAACTCGCTTTAGTATTCCAACTCCGCACTCCCGAATCTGCACAGATCTGATTGGCCGAGGAGTGCGTTTGGTGATTTAACTGCACACGCGATTGGTCTGTAAGTTTACTGTGCCGCAAAGCCCGTATACCGTAAAGATTTAAATAAACACTGTGAACATTAAATCTTTCTCAATAGATTATCAGTTTGGGTCCGCATTGGACAACGTCTGGGTCCGGACTGCGGTCCTCCTATTAGTGACCTCTGGTCTAGAGGAACACAAACTGTGCAGCAGCAGATGAGCTACTGTCTCTGACTTTACATCTACAAGGTGGACCAGCATTTGAGAACCGTCCATAGCGCTAGCCACCAGTGTCTTGGGCAAAGACATCAAAGCTGATTGAAGTATATTCAGTATCATTAGTCATGTTTTTAGTTTTTAATGTGGTACCAATTGGTCTGATGTTAGAAATACATTGTAACCTCTCATGTACTATGATAATTACTGTCATTACTTTATATTATTGCTGTATCACCGACTTCACCACTCAAGCCCACGCTAGGAACTAGTCCACATCAGCTAAGCTCCTACAGTCAGGAGCGAAAAAGTTGCTTTGGGCCACTAATTCTTATGATTTCTGCTAAAGGCCATACTTTCTGGGACCAGATCATCTGGTTAGCTTGAATAGTGCTACTCCAACCATCAGTGAAGTTGGGCCGTTGTGAACTGAAGGACTGAAGGGATCTGGTCTTGTGACCAGAAGGTTGCTGGTTCGATCCCCTGGATTAACAGGACACGACCAAAGTGCCTTTGAGCAAGGCCCCTAACCCCCAAGTGCTCCCCAGGCACTGTAGATAGGGCTGCCCAGGTGCTCACTACTACCCCCTAGTGTGTATCTTCACTAGTATGTTTGTATATGAGGGTATTGCACTGCAGGGATGGGTTGAATGTGGAGGTCGAATTTCATGGTGTGCAGGCACAAGTGACAAATAGTTCTGTTCTAAGTCAGTTAAAAGGGCTCTTGATATCTTGAGATCTCAAAAAACTGAGCTGTTATCTCTGGAAAACCACATTTGTAATGTTGTTGTAATGTAATAATTATTATGGTTTCATAGTTTCATTACAGCTGTTATTACCTTATTATGCAATAACTAGGACATATTAAGCCTTTATTAAGCAAATAGTTGGTAATTAACCGTCCATCCATCCATCATCTTCTGCTTTATGCTACTAGTCGAAGATCACGAGGGGGACTGGAGCCAATTCCAACGTCCAGAAGTTAACCATCACTCGAAAATATTATTTACTTTAAATAAAAACTCATAAAACTGAGATTAAAAGTCTAATCATTTATTAAACTATTACTTTGATGTCTATCATGTATAATGCATGTGAACCAATAAGAGCAATATAAGTGCTCTAGATGTTTATTGCTCCCTAGATACTCGTTAATAATGTATTAATAAGCATCCTGTTGATTATTGGCTTGATACATTAGTTACCAGCTCTCGGCTTCATAAGACTTAGCATAATAACATTTAATACAACAACCCCAAATTGTTATGTAATAATTATATAGTTATAAATAGCCAGTTAATAAGTTACTATTGGTTCGTTAAGGCTTAATAAGGGCTTTATAATGCTGCTACGCTGCCGTAAATAGGAAATGGCCTTTCCATTGCGTTTTCACTGCAGGAGCAGCTCTCCTTTGTTGGAAGCCGTTGTTCCACAGATTACCTGAGCAGTCGTTCGGCGTGAAGGCCACATCCGTTCCGGAGGTCAACTTCCTGGAAGCTCATAATCCAACATGAGGAATAACGGTCCTGTAAGGAGGGTCTTGTGTGAGTTGGATGGAGAGAGAGAAAGAGAGAGAGACACAGAGAGAGAGAGAGAGAGGACACAGATGTCTTCATCATCATCCTTAAAGAAAGATCTTCTCCCGGCGCATGATCAGGAGAAGCTTTTTCCCAGCCGTGCAACATGTTTAGTAGATTGGGCGTCCTGCGCTGCGTGCCGTCTTAGGCCCTCAGGCACATAACCAATGGGTGACCTTATGCTGAAGGCATCCAAAGTCAGGTGACACTGTGACAGCCCGGCTGGTGGATGGCGTTCATGCTCAACTTCTTGCTGAACTTCTCTCCATATGAACAGAAACCCATCACTCCCTCAACATTCCCTCCTATATCCTCCATCTGGAGATGTGCTTGCCGCTGACCATCAAACGTCTGGAGTCCTTCGCAGATGTTGAATCTAACATCATCTACCAAACATGTTCTGATATTAGGGTTTAGGGTTGCATTGATATATATTGAGATTGAGATCTCAATGCAACCCTAAACCCTAATACCAGAACATGTTTGGTAGATGATAAGAGCCACACTTACAGACTGTAGTCCATCTGATTCTTTGTATACTTTATTACTCTGTTCTTTAATGGACAGGACCCCCACAGGACCACCACAGAGCAGGTGTAATTTGGGTGGTGGGTCATTCTCAGCACTGCAGTGACACTGATCTGGTGGTGAAGTGTTAGTGTATGTTGTGCTGCTACGAGTGGATCATCTACTTTGCTATAAACCTTCTACTCATTGGTCACTTAATGAGCTCCACCTCACAGGTGCACAAACCGTAGCCCATCTTTTGCATCCATCAGCCCCCCTCTATACCTTCCATCACTGCCCAGTGTCTGACCACAGAGCCACTGTTGTCCAGATGGTCACAAGTTAGTCACAAGTGGCAACCTCTACTTTGTTTCGTCCTTCTCAGATGAAGCTCCCGGTGCTGTTGCTGGGACGGTCAGCCGACCTGAGGCCGGGTGAGTTCGTGGTGGCCATCGGCAGCCCCTTCTCCCTCCAGAACACAGTGACCACAGGCATCGTCAGCACAACCCAGCGTGGAGGCAAGGAACTGGGCCTGCGCAACTCGGACATGGACTACATCCAGACCGACGCCATCATCAACGTAAGCTAAAGCCTTGCTATCAAAATGATTGTGTGCTATAATAAAAGTTAGATTATAAAAACATAGACAGGGTTTTATGCAAGGTCTTAATTCCTTTGCCTGGACCGTTTGGCCAGCGGTCAGTCAATACTTCTTCACAGGCATTGTGAAATTGGCCCTGACGTCTGGATTTAGCACAGTTTCACTGGAATTGAGGAGAGCCAGAGGAAGAAAGCCGTAAATCCCACCTAATCGCGTCTCGATTTGCTGAGAGAATGTATTTGAAGTCTCCCTAGAATGAAGGGCTGGTTTGAAAGCCATGGTTTCATCAGGCAGGGCTTGGAGATTGAGGCTAATATGCTGGTCTTCTGGCTTTAGTCCACTCAAGTTGGTGATTTCTTATAGCTTATGTAGCTATAACTGAAATTCCTTCTTTTTTCACAGTATGGGAACTCAGGAGGACCCCTGGTGAACTTGGTAAGGATTTTGCTTTTCATTCATTCAAGTCATTTTTAGAGTATGTAAGCCAAAATATATTATTGTGCAAAGTCAGAAACCACTCTGTGATCCCAAACTTTTGAGCGGTAGTATATATATATATAATAGATTCATAACAACCACCCGGATAACCTGGAAGATATGAAAGCCAACTGTCCACATCAAATAGACAGCAACAGCCGAGTCACATTATTATGACCACATATTATTCTAACAGTCACATTTCTTCATTTCTACCTATCCATGCCCCGCCCACATATGTTCCTTGTAAGGTTATATAATTAATTGTACAGTGTTGTGTTAGGAAGATATATAACAAACACTGTATATATTGAAACACTGGGTTCCAGCTGCATCTTCAAAACCACCTCCAGATGGCGATCCATCCCAGGAAATTCCCAAATTTCCCAGTTTCTTATAGGAAAGTCTGTTTACCCAACGCCAACGCCAATGTATATGCCGCCAACGGGCATATATATATATATAGCTACAGGACCCTGAAGATCAAATTCTGGTCTGTCTCAATTAAAAACAATTTTTTTAGTATGTTCTGACAACCTGACAAATTCCCAAATTTCCTAATTTCTTATGGGAAAGTCTGTTTACTCAACAGCCACCAATGGGCATTTACATATCCGACCATACAAGACCAGACTCCTTTCTCTGAATGAGGAGAGACCAAACTACTGGACCCTGAAGGTCAAATTCTGGTCCGTCTCAATTAAAAACAATTTTTTCAGTACGTTCAGACAACTTGATTAGCTCTTTTTCTTGGAGGGCAGTTGACCACTCAGTGACCAGTCTCCTCATTTCCAACCTTTCTGGTTGCATCTACAGCCATCCAGTCATACGTGAACATGTGAAGTGGCGAAGTGTAAACAGGCTCATTAGACCTTGCATTGGAAACACACTGAGGCCCTTAAAAGTGGACACAACGTCTCGACCGTGTACTGTTTTTTTTGTTTTTGCACAGCTGTCTGCGAGTTTGTTTATTGTATCTGTGCTTAAAGAGTTTTGATATAAGAGACACCGAATGGATACTCTGCTTCCATTAAAAGATATATTTTTGACTTGAACACGACTGTATGTGATTGAAAGACTGGCTCCCGAATAGAAAACAACACTAAATACACAGTCGAGTCTCATTATTATGAGCTAATATCCAGAGTGACCACCGTGTTTAGCACGGACAGCAGCTAGACGGACTGAGAGACTCAATAAGGTCCTGGTAGGTCAACACAGGTATCTGGAGTATCAGGTATCATGCTGACTGCAGTGCATTGCACAGCTGCTGGAGGGTCTGTTGGGAAGGATCCATAGAGCCAATACCACCATCCAGGTGGACCCACAGATGCTCAGTTGGGTTCAAGTCTGGGGAATTGAGGGGGTAGTCCTTGGAAGTCTTGGTCAGCTCTTCCAACCAATGTGGGTCTTGCTGGAAGAGCCTATCCGCCCCAGAGAAGACCATCAGCATGTATGGTGTACGTGATCTGCAAGGATGGATTGAGAACCAAAGTCGACAAAAACATTCCCCAGACCACCCCAACACCATCGAAAGTAGGACATAATAATGTGACTCGACTGTGTATGAATGAAGGGTTGTTTGTGAGGTTTGTATAGAATTGTTAAAGTGAAACTTCAAACTCTATAAACTGTTTCTGCTAAAGAGTTGGTGTAATGCGGTGAGCCAGTGTACGTGGTCAGCGGTTGTTTACCCAGACGATGAGCAGTTGTTTATGTCCTCCAGCCTCAAAAAAAACCTCATTAAAAACCTCATGTGCTGGACATGTTGAGTCAGTGTGGCCGTTAAAGTGTGTCTAACACACAATTGTGTGTTCTTATGGTTGTGTAGGACGGAGAGGTGATAGGAATCAACACTCTGAAGGTCACAGCCGGAATCTCCTTCGCCATTCCCTCAGACAAGATCCGCCAGTTCCTCACTGAGTCACACGACCGGCAGGCGAAGGGTAAGAAGCAGTGGTTGGGTTTGAGACGTTGCGCTGTTCTTATTGGGGTTTGGTATAAAAGCACACAGGAAAGGTTAACATCGCTGATGCATTTTCTGGAATAATACAGACTGAGGCCCAGTGTGGAGTGTATATGTTCTCCCCGTGCTTGAGTGTGTATCTCCGGGTACTCTGGTTTCCTCCCACAGTCCAAACACATGCATGTTAGGTTGATCTTCACTCTAAACTGCCTGTAGGTGTGAGTGTGTGAGTGTGTGTGGGCCATGCGATGGACTGGCGACCTGTCCATGGTGTACCCTGCCTTCGCCCAATGTTGCTGGGATAGGCTCCAGCCCCCCATGACCCTGACTAGCAGGATTAAGCGGCAGATAATGGATGGATGGATGGATGGATGGATGGATGGATGGATGGAGGCCCAGTGTGTTGCTGCGATAGATTCTATGATTGTGTCTCTCTAGTTTAAACCCAGCTTTTATCACAATGGCTGTGATTGAAACGCTTAAGCAGACGACACTGGAAAGTGCTAACAGGAGAACTGTGGATAAATCAATGAGCAGCTAACTAACAAAAGCAACAGCAAAATGGGAAAAACTCACTGTAACAATAGTCCATGAGCTGAATCCACAAGCTGTAATGAATGCAAGAGAAAACCTAGACTGTATATCATTGCCATCCATATATATACATTTTTAAAAGATTTTTTCATCTGAACACGGAAGCCACCACTTATTGGGCCAATAGAAATGCTCTAAAATTACTTGGAATCAAACCTATTCACATTAAACTACATTGAAAGTTAAGAAGGTTTTTGTTTACTATTTTGGAAATGCATGTTTTTCTTTGGACAGTGAAGATCTATGAAGATTGCAGTAGAAAAAAGTTTGGGATGGAATTAAAGGGGCAAAGTTCTTGAAACCAACCAACAGAAAATTGTCCAATCAGGATTTTTTGGTTTCTGTGGTCTCTAAGCAGACATAGCCAAGTGAGCTCTCCTATTGGTCAGGACATCAGGAGCTGGATGTTATTGGAAAGTGACAGAGGAATCAATGAGTGGAGCCAATTTTGTGAGATGGAATACCATTGCTATCAGTTCTAGACGTCACTGATTACTGTAAACGGGCCAAAAGTTCAAAGTGACAGTCAAGATCAATGCTCGCTTTTCAGAAACATATTAAAAACTTAAATTTAATTTAGATAAAAACTGTATATATATATATATATATATATATATATATATATATATATATATATATATATATATATATATATATATATATATATATATTTGTTGCTATATTGTTGCTGTCCATAGAAAAACATCTGTTTTTGTTTGTGTCTACATGGTTTAAGACAGCTGCCGTTTACATTGTTAGAAAATTTCATAATGAATTGACCAATAGAAATGCTTCAAAATAGCTTGGAAGGAATTGTGGTTCCATGAACTTACTTTGAAAGTAAAGACATGTTTGGTCCTCTCCTGTTAAGTTTTGGAGATGTCAATGATATAAACAATGTCATATACGATATATATGATATTGTATATGATCTATTGTATATGATATTTTTGTGATGTACCTGTCTCTCACGCCATGTTTCCCAGCTCGTTCATAGTTAATGTCAGTTCATGTACTTTGTGTTTTGCTTTCGTTTTGTTTGTTTATTAAAAGTATTTTTGTTTAAAACTTGCGTTTGCGTCCACCCCTGCTTTGCTTCTCATCCGCTCCTCGCACCCAACCTGACATTAGCAGTGATTTTTTTTTGTCTTTTTTGCTCCTGCAGGAAAACTACCTACAAAAAAGAAGTATATTGGTGTGAGAATGATGACCCTTACCCCAACGTGAGTGACCTTTATTATCAAACCTTGACAGAATAATAGCACCACCACCGTAAGCGCTGTCCTGGACTCTGAAATGTCTGGGTGGTGTGTTTCTGTTGTAGTCTTGCTAAGGAGTTGAAGGAAAGGCAGTCCGATTTCCCGGATGTCACCTCCGGAGCGTACGTCATCGAGGTCATTCCCAAAACCCCAGCAGAAGTGTGAGTACCTGATTTGAGATGAAATAATCCCTATATTCTACACCAGTGTTATATCTCCCTAATTCAAATTTATATTTAACAATGTGAATTATATCTGACTATATGAACATTATATCTGATTATATCAACATTATATCTGATTATATCAACATTATATCTGATTATCAACATTATATTTGACTATATGAACATTATATCTGATTATATCAACATTATATCTGATTACATCAACATTTTATTTGACTATATCAACATTATATCTGATTATATCAACATTATATTTGACTATATCAACATATCTGATTATATCAACATTATATTGGACTATATCAACATATCTGATTATATCAACATTATATTGGAATATGTCAATATTATATTGACTATATCAGTGTTATATTTGATTATATCAACGTTATATTTAATTATATCAGTGTTAAATTTGACTATATCAATTTTATATGAGATTATAGCAATATTATATTTGACTATATCAACTTTATATCTGACTATATAAATGTTATATCAATGTTATAGTTGACTATATCAGTGTTATATTTTACTATATCAATGCTATGTTTAACTATATCAACATTATAATTAAATTTTTTATTATTATATTTGACTATATTAATGTTATATTTAACTATATCAACTTTATATTTGACTATATTCATGTTATATTTGACTATATCAGTGTTATATTTTACTATATCAAGGTTATATTTTATTTTTTCAAAGTTATATTTGACTATATCAATGCTATATTTGATAAAATCAATGCTATATTTGACTATATATATGTTGTATATGACTATATCAAGATTATAATTGACTTTATTTTTATTGTATTTGACTATATTCATGTTGTATTTGACCATATTAATGTTAAATTAAACTATATCAACTTCATATTTGACTATATTAATGTTATATTGGACTATATCAGTGTTATAGTTGTCTATATTAATGTTATATTTGACTATATCAGTGTTATATTGTACTGTATTAATGTTATATTTGACTATATTAATGTTATATTTGACTATATCAACTTTATATTTGATTATATTAATGTTATATTTGACTATTTTAATGTTATATTTGACTATATCAACTTTATATTTGATTATATTAATGTTATATTTGACTATATTAATGTTATATTTGACTATATCAACTTTATATTTGATTATATTAATGTTATATTTGACTATATTAATGTTATATTTGACTATATCAACTTTATATTTGACTATATTTATGTTATATTTGACTATATCAGTGTTATATTTAACTATATAAATGTTATATTTTACTACATTAATGTTATATTTGACTATATCAACTTTATATTTTACTATGTCAGCATTAAATTTTACTACATTAATGTTATATTTGACTATATCAACTTTATATTTTACTATGTCGGCATTAAATTTTACTACATTAATGTTATATTTGACTATATCAACTTTATATTTTACTATGTCAGCATTCAATTTTACTATATTAATGTTATATTTGACTATATCAACTTTATATTCGACTTATTAATGTTATGTGTTACTATATCAACTTTATATTTGACTATATTAATGTTATATTTAACTCTATCATCAGTATATTAATTACATGCAGCTAGAATTCATTTAAGTTGTATAGTTTGTATTAGCGCTCCTGTAAGTCCTGTAAGCTCCTGAAAGTTTAGTACTTTCCAAGAAAGTCCTATCTCTGCACACTTCCTTTGCTGCATAACAGCGGGCAGCTTTTCCCAAAGAAAAAGAAAAAACACTGCGTCTGCAGAAGCGGTCAGGCCTGGCCGGGCCGTCTCTGTAGGCTTGGCTCAGGGTGGTCACACAGCAGGGCTAATAGGAAGCGGCTTGTGTGCTGCGGCTCTGACCGCTTTCTGCTGCGGCCGCTCACCAGCGTGGGAGTTCAAAGGGAACAGATGACTCGACGGGTCGTTTTCGCTGCACCACATAACAAAAGACGCCATCTGCCCGTGGTTACGGGGGGTTAGTGTCAGAGGGGACCACATTGCTAGGGGCGAAAATGGTTTGTAATACCAAGTTTTAAACATGTGGGACGTTTACTGCGGCTTAGAACAAAGTGTAACGGGACGGGACCAATTGAGGTACATGGTGTCTTCAAAGGATGTTTGTAAAGCCCTTGTAATCTGTTGCTATTCGTATACATGAAAGGGCCACTTAGACTTGTTTTTGTGTACTCGTAAGGCTTGTGTACCAAAACTAATAAGAAGAACAACAACAACAGTAATATAAATGGTTGTGCATTGCAAAGCAAAGCAATCTGCAAATGTATTGTTATTGTTTTTTTTGGTTTCTGTCAGATCTTTGTTACATAACTTGTCTCGAAGTTCCTGAAATGTCAACACTGTTCCAACTCCAGATGGATCCAGCACTAATTGTTTGATTCCCATAGAGAATGAATAGGATGGAAAAAAGTGCCTGCCAATGTACTGAATCTCTGTTTAACCAATAGATAACGTTTCACATACACTGACTCAGGGAAGACCCCCGACCAGGACTGTAGTGTTGTTTAGACACTCATGTGTTTGTCTTTTTTCCAATAGAGTCCCATTCATTTTCGGTCACACCCAAAGCTCATGGTTTCATTCAACCTACAGCCTCCAAACTGCCTGTACTCACTCAGGACAGACCCCCAACCACACTAACCCACACTCCTCTACTTGTTGTTTATTCATCCCTCGTTCCTTGCCCTGCTTAAGCTGTTTGTCCTGAATACAAATACATATATTAAGTTAATGTAATGGGGCTATTAAAGATAAAATAAAGATAAATAAATATATAAATAAATAAAATAAATATGTACATACATACATAGCAAGACCCCAGAAAACAAGAAATAGGGAGAGATCATTAGAAATACAAAAAGTTAACATGGTAAGGCTCCGAATCAGTTTAAATGACAAATAGACAAGTGGGGGTCAGTCAGTGTGTTTGGGGGTCTTCCCTAAAGGTGAGTACATGCTGTTCGGGCCCCTTATGAAAATGGACGAAGCGTTGTGGCACTGCTCTGATTTTGACTTCTGTCTATTAGGGGTCCTAGGAAAGAGGGGGGCATCATTTTAGAGGGCCTTGGTTATGAGAGCCCCTACCAAGGGGCCCTAGAGAAGAGCAGGGCGTACCATTAGAGGGCCCTTGATCAGAAGTGAACTCTACGTTGGCTAACCCAGCTTCTTCTCTTCGCAGTGGCGGCCTGCAGGAGAGCGACGTCATCATCAGCATCAACGGGCAGCGGATCGCCTCAGCCAGCGACGTCAGCGCGGCCATCAAGAAGGACGAAACGCTCCGGGCGGTGATCCGGCGGGGGAACGAGGACGTCATCCTCACCATCATCCCCGAGGAGATCGACCCTTGACCCCGCCTCCTCCCCCTGACCTCCCGCTCTACCTTGAGCTGGTTCTCAGTGTACAAAGAAAAAGGAAAGACTTTTGAAGAGTGTGTGTCAGGAGCCGCACTCGTTTTAGCACATGTAGTAAAGCCCCCTGCCTTTAAACCTTCGAGACTCCCCCTGAACCAGCCCACGCCCTGAATCTGTCCACCCTGCGTCCGCCCCCTTCCGCCGGGTCTAAGTTCCAGCGCGTCATCATCAAATTCACAGTGGGCCTGTTTACACTCGGTAATTTCGTGGGTCTCACGCCACTAGATGGCGCACTTAATGGGCTTCGGTGGAAGCCAGCAGTGGTCAGATTCAACAGCGCGGTCCACGTGTCGTCAGCAATGAAAAGCAGATATAATAATAAGGATCAATGCAGCCAATCAAAATTACTCTTTAATTCATAATGACTTGCAATGAAGATAAACATATTATCGCTGTCCAATGAAAAACAAGTCTCCAAAAAGGCAACTTTACAGGAGAGGCCAAAAACTGTCCTTACTTTCAATGCAAGTCAATGGAACCAGAAATTTTCCCAAGCTATTTTGGAGCATTTCTATTGGTCCGTTCGCGATAAAATTATGACACAATGTAAACGGCGGTTGGTGAGTTCAAACAGTGTAGAAAAAATTTTTTTTTGCAAATAATATTTACGACATAAAAATTTGTTACTGTAATGATCCAACGTCGGAGCTGAAAGTAGAAATGTTTTGCTTTGAGCGAGTCTGAATCCTTTTTATGTGTATTTGGTTGAAACGAATGATTGAACGTTCCATTCCATCACTACCGAAACAGTCATTACCCAAACTTTACCAAAAGTGTTTCAGCACTGACTGTTTCGGGGGTGACAGTATTGGCTCAGTATATGACATAGAGCTTTGGACAGCCATGCACACATAACATCATCATATATTTCATCCCATCACAAAATAGTTTCAAATCTGTTTCGGTGGTGACCGTTCTTAATGTTACGTTCTGATTTTCAGACTTTGGGACAAGGTAAGGGTGGGGGGGGCTAAAATAAGGCCCCGTCCACCAAACTTTTTTTGTATTTCAGTGGTGGTGGTGTAGTGGTCAACACTGTCACCTCACAGTAAGACGGTCCGGGTTGGATTCCTGGTCTGGGCCATTCTGTGTGGAGGTTGCATGTTCTCCCCATGCTTGATTGCTCACTCTAAATTGCCCATAGGTGTGAGTTTGTGAGTGTGTGTTGGCCATGTGGTGGACTGGCGAGCTGTCCATGGTACACCCCGCCTTCGCCCGATGACGGATTGGCTTCAGCCCCTTCCATAACGTCTGATTCTGATTCTGATTCTGATTCTGATAACCCTGATTAGCAGGATAAAGCAGAAGATAATGAATGGATATACATTTAGTACATTCAAGTTTGGGACACCTTCCAACTCACTCTATACACTTTCTATACATTTAGCCTATTGCTATTTCTAACAGTTCATAAACAGATCATGATCATAAATATATATAAGGTCTGAATTAAAGGTCTTAATTGTTTTGTTAACTTACATTTCTTCATTTCTAACTATCCATGCCCCGCCCACACATGTCCTTTGGTAGCAACTATAACAAACACTGCGTATATTGAAACACTCTATACATTTAGCTTATTGCTAGTTCATAAATGGATCATTATCATAAATATATATAAGGTCTGAATTAAAAACACATTTCTTCATTTCTAACTATCCATGCCCCGCCCACATATGTCCTTTAGTAGCAGCTGTTGCTAAGTTATAAGGCTAAGGCTATATAATACCTTGTAACAGTGTTGTGTTAGGAAGATATATAACAAATATAACAAATATATAACAATATATAACACTGCTTATATTGAAACACTGGGTTCCAGCTGCATCTTCAGAACCACCTCCAGATGAAGATCCATCCCAGGAAATTCCCAAATTTCCCAATTTCTTTTAGGAAAGTCTGTTTACCCAACAGCCGCCAACGGGCATATATATATATATATATATATATATATATATATCCGACCATACCAAGCTACTGGACCCTGAAGATCAAATTCTGGTCTGTCTCAATTAAAAACGATTTTTTTTTTTAGTATGTTCTGACAACCTGATTGGCTCTTTTACTTGGAGGGCAGTTGACCACTCAGTGACCAGCCGCCTCATTTCCAACCCATCTGGTTGCATCTACAGCCATCCAGTCATACGTGAACACGTGAAGTGGCGAAGTGTAAACAGGCTCATTAGACCTTGCGTTGGAAACACACTGGGGCCCTTAAAAGTGGACACAACGTCTCGACCGTGTACTGTTTTTTTTGTTGTTGTTCTTTGTGTGTACATCCGAAAGGTACTACGTACAGGCACAGCTGTCTGCGAGTTTGTTTATTGTATCTGTGCTTAAAGAGTTTTGATATAAGAGACACCGAATGGATACTCTGCTTCCATTAAAAGATTTATTTTTGACTTGAACACGACTGTATGTGATTGAAAGACTGGCTCCCGAATAGAAAACAAAATCAAATACACAGTCGAGTCTCGTTATTATGAGCTAATATCCAGAGTGATGGACTGGGAGACTCAATAAGGTCCTGGTAGGTGGTCACAGGTATCTGGAGCCATGCTGACTGCAGGGTCTGCTGGGAGGGTCTGTTGGGAAGGTTCCATAGAGCCAACACCACCATCCAAGTGATACTCAGTTGGGTTCAAGTCTGGGGAGTTAGGGGTCCAGGGTAGTACTTGGAAGTCTTGGTCAGCACTTACAACCAATGTGGGTCTTGCTGGAAAAGCCTATCCGCCCCAGAGAAGACAATCAGCATGTATGGGTGTATGTGATCTTCAAGGATGGATTCAGACCCAAACCGGTTGAGAGTGTCTTCCACATGGATGAGTGGGTCCAGACCCGAACACTGCTGCCACCAGCTTGTGTTCTTCCAGCAATGGTCATAATAATGTGACTTGACTGTGTATTTTTGAGGTATAGACAGAATTCTCACACCAGCAGGCTTCAGGCTGTCCACTGCTTTGTGTATCCTTGGTTTCATCTCTGATGTTCTAGTGTTCAGTATCTGCTGCCTTGTATTTAAGAAGGGGAATAAATAACTGGGTAACACTGTGAGCTGATTCAGTGTTCCCGACTTCAGGCATCCCAACCAAGCCGCCGTCTCTCCTGGCAGGACAACACGCGAGCAGGAAATACTAAAGAGCTCGGTTCTCCTCCGCTATGCTGAGAGTTTAACGGCTCTCTTAATGAGCCCCGCCGCACAGCTCTGGCCTTTAGAGCCACTGTTATTTATTCCGTTATGAGCCCCACCGTGACAGTGGGCCTGTTTTTTCTCTCCTGATGGAGGTATTATTGCTTCGTCCTTTCGCTTAACAGGGTAAATTTGGGCCGTATAAGCTTAAAGGGGCATTTGACTGATGTTACCATCACTGTATATGTTCAATACGACTGTAATACCAATAAATGTGTGCCATTACTTTAATAATCCTTCCCTGTTTTTTTTTTTGGTACTCATTTGGTGCTTATCTGATGTAAGGCCTTCCCTTCTTTAAGGGAAACATCGTGCAGCAATTCTGTGTATAGTACAGTAAAGTTAAAGGGCAGCTCTGTCATTTCTTTCTTTCTATCATTGCTTTCTATTTAAATCAGTCACTAAAATGTAAACAAAGTCGTTTTGAATTATGGGAATTGTGGGAATTGTGGGAAAAGGGCCTGTTGTGGGATAGATGTTGGGGAACCAGCCTCATGACCAGCAGGTTGCTGGTTCGATTCCCTGAACCGACAGGACACGAATGAAGTGACCCTAAGCAAGACACCCGACCCCCAACTGCTCCCTGGGTGCTGAAGATAGGGCTGCCCTCCACTGTGGGCAAGTGTGCTCACTGCCCCCTAGTGTGTGTGTATGTGGGTGTTTCACTGCCCCCTATAGTGTATGTGTGTATGTGTGTGTTTCACTGTCCCCTAGTGTGTGTATTTAATAGTGTGTGTGTGTGTGGGTGTTTCACTGCCCCCTAATGTGTGTGTGTGTATATGTGTGTTTCACTGTCCCCTAGTGTGTGTATTCACTAGTGTAAGTGTGTGTGTGTGTGTGTGCATGTGTGTGTTTCACTGTCCCCTAGTGTGTGTATTCACTAGTGTATGTGTATGTGGGTGTTATACTGCCCCTAATGTGTGTGTTCACTAGTGTGTGTGTGTACGTGTGTTTCACTGTCCCTTAATGTGTATGTTCACTAGTGTGTGTGTGTGTGTGTGTGTGTGTGTGTGTGTATGTGGGTGTTTCACTGTCCCCTAATGTGTATGTTCACTAGTGTGTGTGTGTGTATTTGTGTGTTTCACTGTCCCCTAGTGTGTGTATTCACTAGTGTGTGTGTTTGTGTGTATTTGTGTGTTTGTGTGTCTCACTGTCCCCTTGTGTGTGTTCACCAGTGTGTGTATATCTGTGTGTTTCACTGTCCCCTAGTGTGTGTATGCTCACTAGTGTGTGTGTGTGTATGTGTGTGTTTCACTGCATGGATAGGTTCAACATGGGGTCAATTTTTGTTGTTTGCAAACACAAATGGCAAATTGTTCTAGGTTCTGAGGTTCACATGGGCTCTTTAAAGATCTTTAAAAAATTATAATGGTAGTGAATGGAACCAGACACCATGTCTACAACACAACACAACACAACACAACACATTTACATTTACGGCATTTAGCAGACGCTCTTCTCCAGAGCGACTTACAAAAGTGCTTAGTGTTGGTTAGAGTATGAATCTCTATCTAGTACAAACAGGTTTAAGTCCAAACTACTCTTATACTCAAACACTGCCATAAACACAGGGCCAGTGCTGATACCTAGAAAAAAGACAATGCAATACCTAGCAAGACTGGAACACCTACAGAGAAGAGAACAAATACAAGACTACATACAGTACAAGTGCAGTACTTATCCAGAGTTCCTAGAAGATAAAGTGCAATTACAGTTTATACCAGTACTTTAGTATATTAGTGATTATAAGTGCTTTACAAAGAGACGGTGGTCTTCAGTCTGCGTTTGAAGACCGCGAGAGAGTTCGCTGTTCGGACAGCCAGTGGAAGTTCGTTCCACCATCTGGGCTCCAGGACAGAGAAGCGTTTTGTTGCGTGTCTTCCATGAATATTGAGTGATGGCGGGTCAAGCCGAGCCGTACTTGAAGCGTGAAGGGCTCGAGGTGCGGTTCGACTACTGCCATAAGGTCAGGAGGAGCTGGTCCATTCTTGGCTTTGTAGGCATCAGAACTTTAAACTGAATGCGAGCAGCTACAGGAAGCCAGTGAAGGGAGCGCAGCAGTGGTGTGACATGAGTGAACTTGGGAAGATTGAAGACGAGCCATGTTGCTGCATTCTGGATCAGTTGTAAGGGGCTGATGGCCTGCAGAGGAAGACCAGCCAGGAGTGAGTTGCAGTAGTCCAGCCTTGAAATGACAAGAGACTGGACGAGCACCTGGGAGGCCTCCTGAGAGAGGAAGGGTCGGATGCGTCTGATGTTGTGGAGAATGTACCTGCATGACCGAGTCAGGTTTGTAATATGGGCTGAGAACGATAACTGGTCATCCAGAGTCACCCCAAGGTTTCTTGCATCTTTAGACGGAACAATCAAAGAGTTCTCGACACAAAACAAAACAACACAAAACATTTTATTTACTATCCAAAACTGCCATGTGTGTTTACTGTCACTGAAAATAAAACTTGTTTTCAGAGGTGGACGTCTGGTTCCATTCACCACCACTGTGAACGATTCTATTGCTGTACATTTCTGTAGAATTAAACATTTCTCACCAAACTGCTCTAAATGACTTTTAGGTGTTAATGATTGACTTTTGCTGTAACAGCTGTTAAAAATCTTAAAATATGGACATTTTCTTTGGAGGACTTTGCCATAATTGTAGTTCTGCACCACTAAGTCTTTTTAAAACTACTTTTGATTTTAGTTTTAGGCCAATATCTCCTCTTAGATCTTATTATCTAGCATAAAACAATGTTTCAGGCAACATTCTGTGAGGGAGCTTTTAGAGGTGGACGCCTGGTTCCATTCACCACCACTGTATACAGTTCTGACTCTCTAGAATTATCTAGAATGAAGCATTTCACACCAAACTCACTCTGAATGACTTTGTTTGGATGGTAATGATTGAACTATTTATTAGAAATGCTGGAAATCCTCTTTATATAAAACTTACTGACCAGGCTTATAAGTTATAGCTCTTATAACTGAAGAGTAAATAATCTTAATATGTAAATAATCTTAGTCTTAGTATGTACAAAACTCTGGAATAAAAGGGTTTAAACTATAAATTTATATATGGATGATGGCCAGTAAGAAAATTTGGGCCTTATATTTTTATATAGCCTTATTATATGTTTTTATATTCTGTATATACTGAATATATGTATATATGTATTGACCATTGATTATAATACCACATACATATAAGGCTATTTATCATCACATTTTGAAAGAGGCTATGTTGGTAAAGTGGAATTCCACCCATTTTTCTCAATTCTGCACAGTTCAGTCATTCAGAGTGGTTTGGTGTGAAATGGTGTGTAGAGTGTAGAGTGTAGAGACTCTTCAGATTTCTTCACAGTGGTGGTCAATGGAACCAGACATCACCGTATCCACAACACATATTGTATTATTATTTTTTATTATGTTATTAGGGGGACTATTTTGCCTCAGAATGCTCTGCATGTATCCCTTCGCTATTAACCCTTTAAAGCCTGAACCATGAAACAATTGCCTGAAAATTGTCATTCATACCTTCAATAAATAAGTAATAAATAAAAAAAATAAAAAATAGTTTTAACAAATGAAATCATTCAGAACACAATGTTTTACCCCTTTATACTCTGAGATTATTTAAAATCATTTCTAACTTAGAAAATATTTTTTTTTTTTGCAACAGTGTCTACCATATTCTGTATCTACTACAATCTTTGGTTCTCCACTAAGTTGTAGAACAAAGCATGGGTTTGAGCAAAGTTCAGCGTATTCAGGTCTTCAGACATCTGGTTCCCATCTCCACCACTGTGAACAATTACGACTCGGTAAGTACATCTAGAACTTAAGCATTTCACACCAAACCTCATAGTAACCATTTGACTACACAGAAATGTGTAAACGTCTGAGACTGGAATATGCTGCCCTCTGCTGTGGTATTACTGGAAATGCACCTTCCATGTGCTACATAAGGTCACACATACTTCTTTCGGTGAAATCCCAACAAGACCCAAAGGACACGCAAAAGTACAAATTGAACAAACCCAGGCCGCACAAGCTGCGCGTCCGGTCATCCACTGGCCACTCTGAAGTAAGAGCCATTCTCCGTCATTAAGCTTTACTGAAATGAATTAAGGCAGCGGACGAATAACTAAACTTCCACGCCAACGAGCGCTCTTCCCTGAGGGTGTGGAAGTATCTGGAGGCCAAAAGCATCACACAGGGAGCGGCAGGGCTGTATTAGGCCACATTCTCAAAAATCAAGCCCATATTTTATTGGGCAGTTCGTGCTCTTGACCCATCCGGTCCTCTCGTTGGCCCCTAAGAAGAGAAACGTAAGATATGCAATGAATCTCGGTAGAAAACAAGCTTTTGTAGTGCGGCCTATTCTGTGGGCGTCGTCAAAGAGTTGAGTCTGTTGGCGGAACAGACTGAACCCAGTCACTTCAGTCAAACAGTTCATTGCTTTGTCCAGTCAGTGGCGGTTGTAGTCATAGATTTGCATTCAAGGGCCGGGCAGTAGACTGTACTGTACATGGAACTGGACTCGATGATCCAAGATCAGTTGTTATTATGATTGTTATACAAGAACCATGTAATCCAAAGGAACATTGGCTTTATTGGGTTATTCCACAACAATGGTATCTGTGTGGGTCATATTGTTGGCTTCTATTGAAAATGTATGTAAATATTTAATTCCATTAAATGATTTCAATGTCCAAGCCAAACCACCAGCCAAAACTTTATGCCCACCTTCCTGAAACTCAGCTACAACTGACCAAGGCATGAACTGAGCAAGACCTCTGAAAATCCCTCTAGTTACTGTTCTATTGGTTCTGAGATGGAGCCACCGCAACTCTACCTTCTTGTTGAGCCACTATGGATGCTCGAGCAGACTGAGATCTAAAAGATTTGGAGGCCAAATGTGTGAACGATGTGTGCAGTGTGGACAAGTGCATCACCCTTCCAAAAGAGGGCACTGCCAACAAGGAATGGCATCGCAATGAAGAGGTGTACCCGCTCCACAACAATGCTTAAGTAGATGGGACACTAGGAATATTCGGAGCCAGAACATTGCCCAGAGCATCACACTCCCTCCACTGGCTTGTGTTTTTGCCACAGTGCATCCTGGTGCTATCACTTCCCCAGATTACTGGTGCCCACATACATGGGTTGTCCAGTAGCGAACTGTGACCCTTAAGCCTCGGCCCTCTACACCCAACCCCCCCAACCAAGACTGTTTCCTCTCCTAATAAACTGCAAGTAACATCTGTATAACATAGACAACTTCCTAATCTAAATAAGGTTCCTCCTTACAAATAACCGAACATCACAGAGCTCCGTCTGCGCTTCAGAGGAATATGCACCCTTACAAAAAAGAAGTTTATCCAAGTGTACTATTAGTATACTTTTTTAAACTAAAAGAAAGTGAGTATGCTTTCAGTTGACCTTTTATGTACTTCTCAGTGATATACTAAACACAGTTATACTTAAGTATGCTTGGGTTATACTGATAAGAACAGTCTAAGTATATTTGGCCTTTACTAGTACTTAATCTTTTGATTGAGATAGTAGAAGTAAGTACTCTTGCTCTGCACAAAAACACATCCAGTAGAATATTGATTTAAAATTTGATTTATAAAGATTTATAAACATACAAATATGTTTCTTAATCTGAGTGTGTCTTATTTATTTTACGTGTGTCCACTGGTGAGTAAGTAAACATTGTTAAAATTATATTTTAAGTAGAAAAAAAAACATAAACCTAGTCATATACTTTAAAGTACAACAATAATATAAACAGTAAATTATAAGTATTATGTTAAGTTTACTTAAAGAAAACTTACAAGCTAGTAAACTAACAGTGAACCCTTAAGTTTACTTTTAGTGTAGTTGCAGTACGAAAGATGTAAACTAGTTGTATACTTGGTTTACTACTCTTATAATTAACATGTACTTAAAAGTATACTTTTAAAAACTAGAATGTGGGCCAATTTAGTCTCAAGAAGTATTAAAATAGTACATATACAAGTGTACTACTAGTACAATTACATTAGTATAGTAACTACATAAAGTATACTTAATAAAATAAACTTTAAGTATACTTATTTTCTGTAAGAGGTGAAGATTTAAAGCTGCACGTTTTAACATTTCACACTTAACTGTTTCACTCGTGAGCGTAAATGTGAAACTCACGAGCACAGAAATGGTGCAGAAGGTACTCACCACTGCTGACCTGGAGCTCCCTATAAGGCTTGACATTCTAGAGATGCTCTGATGCCCAGTTGTTGTCCTGTCATACCAAAGTGGGCCTAGTCAGTCACTCAGATCTTCAGACATTTGGGTCTTAAGGCATCCAACACGCCAACTATGAAAACTGACTGTTCATAATCACACCCAGACCTTGACGTGCGCTCTTGTTGTGAGACGATCAACTTGATTCACTCCATCTGTGAGTGCTTCAGCAGACCAAGACATTCTGTACAACTTCTAACGTTGCAGGAACTGTTTGGGAAAGAACCCTTTTTTGGTCCAGCACGACTGACCGTGCCCCAGTTGGGTGAGTTTGGAGTAGAAGAACATGACTGGCCTGCACAAAGTCCTGACCCCAACCCAACACCTTTGGGATGAGCTAGACAACCTAGATTGTGAGCCAGAACCTCACGTCCAACATCAGTCGGACTCCTAGATGCTCTTCAGGGCAAAAGTTCCTAGACACTCTCCAAAGTCTTGTAGAAAGCTTTCCAAAAGATTGGAAGCTGGTCAGCTGCGAAGGGGGACCAACTCCAAATGAATGCCTATGGATTTGGAATGGGATCTTGAAGAACCTCATGTAGGCGTAATGTGTAGGTGTCCCAAAACTTTTATCCATTTAGTTCTTGTGTTCCTTTTTAATTACAAAACCAAAGTGGGTGTGGCCAAACCAGAAATGATGGTGAGGTCTTTGAAGTTGAGACCATATGAGAATCATTGCTGTTAATTACATACATAACGTTGCTATCCAAAGAAAATCCAAGTATATCAATTTCTATGAACTTACATTAAAAGTAAAGATTGTTTCTGACCTTCTATTGTATCATTAGCATTTTGGAGACACTTGTTTTTCTTTGGGCAGCGATGACATAGAATGCCACTGAGACAGCCAATCAGCGTAACAGATTTTGGAACAAGCATGCTCATTGGCTCACTGATGCCGATAATGTTCTTCTAAGACTGAAAACAGTGAAGGATAAAGTCCATTGATGTTTCTCTTTAGTGGGTGTTTGGATGAGGTTCTGGATCTGGATGCAGCTTCATGGTAATTGTTGAAGGTCCATTCAGATGACACTCAATGTCAAGGTGATCTATATTCATCCACACACTGTGGCTTGCATTGGCCTTCCAGAGATTTGGCTGGGTGGGCTGGCTGGCTGGGTGGGTGCTTGTATTCCAGCTTCCTGAGATTGGGAACATGAGATTGAGAACATTCCACAGTTGGCTACAGAAACAAAACACCCACTTCCAGCTAGCAGCGTGACTGCAGTGGGCGGAGAGCCTTGGTGCCACAGATGGTCAAAGCTGTCCACCGTATTGTCAAATAGAGAATCCATAATAAAAAACACAGGCGATGACCAATCATGACCAATCAGTATGTTTCCATAAACACGGTTATGTAACGGGATCAGTCATATTATCCGTGTTGGAGGACGCTCAGGAAAGTGCAGTGCCATACGACTGTTGCTATGTACAAATTTGGGATATTATGGGTGCGACCTTGTTAAGTCATACGTGCATCTGTGGAAGCTTGTTTTCATTGTTCGGATTCACTGTACTATGTAAATATGTATAATCTGATAGTTTTGTTTTGTTTGAGAACGCACGCCAGGACCCTCCGTCCAGTCTTTTCAGCACTTCACTATGATGCATTAAGGCAACTTATGTAAGGGTTCCTAAGGTTCTGCTTAGCGAGGGGTCACCAAGAGTCATAGAGGGAACAGTGCGCTGGGCCTCGGCAGGGCTAGTCCCAGTGAGCTACAACCCTGTTTCCAAGAAAGTCTGGATGTTGTTACATTACATTACATTACATTACATGTACACAGGTAGATGAAGGTAGTGTTACAGTTTACCTGTAAACAGGTAGGTAAGGTAGTGTTACAGTTTACATGTACACAGGTAGGTGAAGGTAGTGTTACAGTTTACCTGTACACAGGTAGGTGAAGGTAGTGTTACAGTTTATCTGTACACAGGTAGGTGAAGGTAGTGTTACAGTTTACCTGTACACAGGTAGGTGAAGGTAGTGTTACAGTTTACCTGTACACAGGTAGATGAAGGTAGTGTTACAGTTTACCTGTACACAGGTAGGTGAAGGTAGTGTTACAGTTTACCTGTACACAGGTAGATGAAGGTAGTGTTACAGTTTACCTGTACACAGGTAGGTGAAGGTAGTGTTACAGTTTACCTGTACACAGGTAAGTGAAGGTAGTATTACAGAGAATCAAATTATTGGTGGGGACAATTCAATAATTGCTGGATATTGGTGGGGACATGTCACTTCCGCCCATGCTGAGTCTACGCCCTTGTACTCAAATAAGCTAAAGATTATTGAACACCACACAAGTTTGAGGTGCGTATGCCATGCGTACTGGTGGACTTACACTGTAGAAAGTGATTCGTTGGTACAACCTAAAGAAAATACTTCATGCAGTTGAACTAGTTTCATCTTCGATTCCAGGATTCTCTCATATAAACCACTTTCAGGCTGACTAAAACTAAAACTGTTCCTCTTCAGCTCAGCTCACCAAGTTTTAATGGAGACGAAGTCGGGGAACTAAGAAGGCCACAGCTGCTTCCAGAGCCATTTGTGTGTGTGGATCTGGAGAAATGCTTTGGATCATCACACTGCTGGAGGATCCAGTGACAGGCCAGTCTCAGCCTCCTGACAGCAGCAGCCAGATTTGAATCTCCATTTATTCTGTCTGGCACACTCTTGGCACCTGCGTTTGCAGAGCGACCGCAGTAGACGCTCTCTTCTTGGGAAGTCAAGTCTCCTAAACAGTTTGTAGGTTTTAACGCACCTCTGGAGAGTCGATGACCCCTAGACACACCCGACAGCTGCACATGTCCAGCTGCGAGACTGGACAGTCCTTTGCTTCCAGAAACGTCCTCCTCACCATCTGGGAGACTACATAAAAATACACGTTCCACTTTCCAGATGCCTAGGTTATAAAATAGGCTTGACTAAGTCCATTAAAGTCAAAGGTGGCTGGATGATCATTTTCAATTTCTGGTCACATGATCATCTCCCCCTAGAATTAACCAGGCCATTTTTTTGTTACTGTGCCTTTAAAACTGTCCATCTGTTCTGATTGGCTTTCCTGTTGTGCCTCATTCAAAGACCCAGACTTCTTTACAGTGGTGGTGATGGTAACTAGGGGTTACCAGTGAACCTACATTAGTCTTCTGAGTTTGTAATATTTATAATGTTGAAATAGTGAAAAACTATTTTTTGGGACTATTTGCCATGAATATGAATATTGCCATTGAGATGCTGTTATATGGTATATAGGGACTGTGGTGAAGTTTGAACATGGTCGTGAGCTGGGTACTTACTTTAGCATCAAGCTAATGCCAGTACTTTAGCAGAGTTTAAAGCTAATTGTGAGCTGGGGTACTTATTTTAAAACCAAGCTTACGTAGAGACTGTGGCGGAGTTTAAACATGATCATGAGCTGGGGTACTTCAGTATCAAGCTAAAGTATGTACTTGTGCATTAAGCTAACTTAAGGGGCTGTGAGAGTTTGACCAGGCTGCGAGCTGGGGTACTTCAAGTAGCATCAAGCTAACAGGGAATACTTGTTATATGATATATGGTATATAGGGACTGTGGCGGAGTTTGAACATGGTCGTGAGCTGGGGACCTACTTTAACACCAAGCTAACATCGGGCCTGTGGTGGAGTTTGAACATGATTGCAAGCTGGGGTACCTTTTAGCATCATGCTAAGGGACTGTGGCAGAGTTTAAACATGATTCTGGGCTGGGATACTTATGTTAGCATTAAGTTAACGTAGAGACTGTGGCGGAGTTTGAACATGATTCTGGGCTGGGGTACTTACGTTAGCATCAAGCTTACGTAGAGACTGTGGCGGAGTTTGAACATGATCGTGAGCTGGGGTACTTCAGTTTCAAGCTAAAGTAGGTGCTTGCGCATTAAGCTAACTTAAGCAACTGTGACAGAGTTTGACCAGGCTGCGAGATTTGGTACTTCAAGTAGCATCAAGCTAACAGGGAATACTTGTTATATGATATATGGTATATAGGGACTGTGGCAGAGTTTGAACATGGTCGTGAGCTGGGGACTTACTTTAACACCAAGCTAACATAGAGCCTGTAGCGGAGTTTAAACGTGATTGTGAGCTGGGGTACTTATTTTACCACCAAGCTAACATACGGCCTATAGCAGAGTTTAAACGTGATTGTGAGCTGGGGTACTTATTTTACCACCAAGCTAACATACGGCCTATAGCAGAGTTTAAACGTGATTGTGAGCTGGGGTACTTATTTTACCACCAAGCTAACATACGGCCTATAGCAGAGTTTAAACATGATTGCCAGCTGGGGTACCTTTTAGCATCATGCTAAGGGAATGTGGCAGAGTTTGAACATGGTTGTGAGCTGGGGTACTTACTTTAGCATTAAGCTTACGCAGAGACTGTGGCGGAGTTTAAACATGATCATGAGCTGGGGTACCTCAGTATCAAGCTAAAGTATGTACTTATGCATTAAGCTAACTTAAGCGACTGTGAGAGATTGACCAGGCTGCGAGCTGGGGTCCTTCAAGTAGCATCAAGCTAACAGGGAATACTTGTTATATGATATATGGTATATAGGGACTGTGGCGGAGTTTAAACGTGATTGAGAGCTGGGGTACTTACTTTAGCATTAAGTTAACGTAGAGACTGTGGCGGAGTTTGAACATGGTTGTGAGCTGGGGTACTTACTTTAGCATTAAGCTAACTTAGAGACTGTGGCGGAGTTTGAACATGGTTGTGAGCTGGGGTACTTACTTTAGCATTAAGCTAACGTAGGTACTTACGCATTAAGCTAACTTAAGGGGCTGTGAGAGTTTGACCAGGCTGCGAGCTGGGGTACTTCAAGTAGCATCAAGCTAACAGGGAATACTTGTCATATGGTATATAGGGATGGTGGCGGAGTATATATATATATATACTGACACAGTTTTTATAGTTGCGCATTGACCTGCACTCCTCTCTTTGTTGTTTTTTCATCCCTTATTCCTCCCATAGTATCCCATTCATTTTTGGCTGAACCCAAACTTCGCAGTTCAGTTTTGTTCAACCTACAACCTCCAAACCGCCTGTACTCACTCAGGACAGACTCCCAACCACTAATCCACATGCATCCTGACCCGCACTCCTCTATTTATCATTTATGTGCAGTTATCCTGTGTTTCCTTTGGTATTTTAAGACGACTATAATGCTCGACTCAGCTGTGGCTTTGTCTATGATGATACAGTTGGGCTTCCTGAGCTACGTCCTGACTGAGACCGAAAAAACCCCCAAACTGCTGCTGTTGTAGAACATAGCCCACCTCCACCCCCTCACCCACCATTCCTCTGCTCCAAAAGCCTCATCTGTAGCGAGCGTCTTCCTCGACGTCCCACAGAAAAAGAGCAACTCACTGTCTGAACCCAACCGCCAAGGAACTGGCAGCATGAAGACAGGAGGAAAGCACCTCCATCCGGCCTGGCGGACCTGCCTTACTGGAAGGAGGACGTGGGTCAGTGGGTTTATGTGAGCATCACGGCAAAGTACAGTGAGCTTTTTGAGTCGGTGTTGAAAAAGGAGGTCGGTTGAATTTAACAGCTCAGGAATCTGGAACCTGTTTGTTCAGCTGTGTGTTTTTCTTTCTACAGTGACTGAGTTTCTCCAAGTGAGCTGCTTTACCTTCATTAACCTTGAGCTCCTCTTAGGAAACGTGAAGCGGAACCCAGATATTAAGAGTCCATAACCAAACCGTGTTCATGGTGGGGTGAAAGTGGGACGAGGACCTGGGGGTTACAGCAGGAGTGGACATTACTTATTCCCTGGTGCATCTGGCAAATAAATTTTATATGTTGGCCAGTAAGATGTGTGGAGCCTGTTGTGGAAGTGGCGACCATGAGGTTTGATTGTGACTGAAAATGAATGGGACTCTATGGAAAAAAAAACTAACAGACGAGTGCGGGTCAAACCAACAACACAGTCGTGGTCAGGGGTCTGCCCTGAGGCAGTGTATGTAAAATGGTGTCTGTCGGTCAAGCAGAAGTTCAGTAGATTGGTGTGCACTTTTCCATCCTATTCATTCTCTATGGGAAAAAAATCCAGAACAAATCTGTTGCTATCCAGAATCCATCCATCCAATCAAAAAGATGTATGCAAGCCTGAATCACACAATCAGACCAGACAATCTGGAGTTAGAATGGAGTTGATATCTCTAAAACTGTGGGATTTGCGTGGTGAAGATCCAGCAGAAAGTATACAACGAATAACAATATAGTTGTATTGTTAAAAATACCATTGCTGTCCAATGAAAACCAAGTATCTAAATTTTTGGGCAATTTTCCGTTTTCTGCATGGTTTGAACTCTACAGTCATCCGACAATTGTGCCCAAACTTCAGGCTGATTGGACCAATAAAAATGCTTCAAAACTACTTCGAAAAAAAAAAACCTTTCCATTGACTTACATTGAAAGCCTTAAGGGTTTTTGTCCTCTGCTGTAAAGTTCTCAGTTTGAAGATACTTGTTTTTCTTTGTACTTTTCCTTGCTATAACAATTCACACTGGCCGCTCGGGACACCCAGCCGATAAATCTCACAGCCAGTGCTAACGTTTGTACAGCTGATAATAAGAAAGCCCCCCCAAAAATTGAGAAAAACATGAACTGTTATTACAAATATTTATTTTTTTTGTCTTTAGTTGTTTTAAATGTAAACCATTACAGATCGTCAGTCAGTAAACACATTAAATAACAAGAATGACAATGTAAAATAGAACCGAGTATATGTTTTAACCAGAGGTCTGTCTCACGAAACAGGATTTATAGTAGCTAATATTAGGCTTGAACAAGCCCTCGACTTTTTGTCGGGCGGGTCACTTTTTAATCCAGGCAACTCCAATATGGTGATAGTCAAGAAACATGAAGCCTCCTTGTACAAGGGCAGTCGATCAGAGATCTAAATCCTGGGTGAACAGAGTGTTTGTGAAGCTGAAACTTGGCAACCCTGTCTTAGTTGGTCAACACTACCAGAACTCCAATATGGTGGTAGTCAAGAAACATAAAGCTTCCTTGTACAAGGAGGGGTTGATCAGAGATCTAAATTCTGGGTGAACAGAGCGTCTGTGAAGCTAAAACTTGGCAACCCTGTCTAAACTGGTTGCCATCACCAGAACTCCAATATGGCGGTAGTCAAGAAACATAAAGCTTCCTTGTACAAGCATGAGGGTTAATCATAGACCTAAATTATGGGTTAACAGAAGATTTGTTAAGCTGAAACCTGGCAACCCAGTCTAAGCTTAATACATCTTGATGAGACAGACCTAATAATCCTATACAGCTACAACACTGGGGACTAACCTACACATTCAATGAGATCTGTTGGACTTTGAAGTGGGGATTTTTTCAATTTTGGTTTCTTTTCTATGAGGACCCCAACATGGCCCAGTGATGGACACATCAGATCTAGCTGTTTTATTTACTGTCCAAAACCACCAATGATCCTACACTGTTTTAGGCTTATTAGATTTTCTGTAGGGTGGGTCATTTTTTAGGCCAGGCGACACCACCAGAACACCAATATGGTCAAGAAACATGAAGCTTCCTTGTACAAGCATGAGGGGTAATCACAGACCTAAATTCTGGGTTAACAGAGGATTTGTGAAGCTGAAACTTGGCAACCCTGTCTAAACTGAACATGCTTAGTGAGACAGACCCATCAACCCTATAGAGCTACTTCACTGGGGACTAACCAACAAGTTCAATGACATCTGTTGGACTTTGAAGTGGAATTTTTTTTAATTTTGGTTAGTGAGAAATCGTTCTTTTCTATAAGGACCCCAGTGGACCCAGTGAAGAACAAATCAGATGTAGCTGTTTTATTTACTGTCCAAAACCACCAGTGATCCTACACTGTTTTAGGCTTAATGGGATTTCTGTAGGGTGGGTCATTTTTTAGGCCAGGCGACACCACCAGAACTCCAATATGGTGGTAGTCAAAAAACATGAAGCTTCCTTGTACAAGCATGAGGGTCAATCATAGACCTAAATCCTGAGTTAACAGAGACAGACCTATCAATCCTATACAGCTACAACACTGGGGACTAACCAACAAGTTCAATAAGATCTGTTGGACTTGAAAGTGGAATTTTTTTCAATCATGGTTTGATGTAAAATTGTTCTTTTCTATGAGGACCCCAACTGTCCCAGTGATGGACACATCAGATGTAGCTGTTTTATTTACGGTCCAAAGCCACCAGTGATCCTACACTATCTTATAGTGGTGCCCTAAACGTTTAAAATGGTAAAAAAAAAAAAAAAAAAAAAAAAATATCATAGAACACAGTATTCATGTAATAACTTTGCTGTGATGTAGCTTTTCAGGGTCACTAAACTCGCCAGATGTTCGGTTCCTATCACCATCACTGTGTACAAGCTGAGTTTCTCTAGGACGGAGCATTTCACCAAAACCCTGTTTACAGTGTAACTGCTTCATTATGCAGAAATCCTGGACTTCCCCTTCAAGAAACCTGCCGCAGATCCCAGAAATCAGGTGGTCGTCAACACATCCAGACGGCATAAAAGCAGGCTTTTTCCCGAAAGCTCTGAAATTTGAAACCAGTGAGCAGGACATCGCAAACATTTTCATAGCAGCATCAGAGAGTAACGTCTCCAAGTCGGGTAAGAAAAACAAACAGCTGTAAGAACAGTTAGTCCACAGTTGAGGTCCATCAGCCGTGGCCAGCAGCTCGCTGGAGAGAGCGAACGTTCAGCTTCACTCGCAAGCAGTAAAGTGTCAGTGATTGTTAGAGTAGATTAGCGAGTCCTCGTCTTTAGTTCCGCCTCTCAGTAAGTTTTTTTAAGATGAGTTCAAGCTCAAACCGTGAAGGTGAAAGCACACAAGCTTCTCCTGTTAAAAACGTCTCGGCCGAACCACAGACGGTTAGTGGCATTACTTGTGGTCAAGCTGTAAAAGGTTAACGACCCAATTTGCTCGGCCCAGTCAGTAGGACCTTCCTTCCTCCTACTGAACCTGGTTATTATTAGCAGCTGCCAGCTCCTGGTTAAGAGCGCTGCAGGTTACTGCGGGTTGGGCGAGTGCACGAGGGCCTGCTGGAGAGCGAGTTCCAGCCTCTTCTGCAGAGCATCCAGCCGCAGGTCCATGTGCTCCTTCAGCCTCTTCTCCATCTCCTCCATGCGCTTCTCTACGACCTTCTCCAGAGTCTTCTCCAGACCTCCACAGCACATGCCGTCATCCCTTATAAACACCAAGGCGGAAAATGTAATCAATAAATCACATCAATCAAATTCAGCCAGTAAACTGATGCTGTAACATGTACAAAGGTTCTATCAAAGCATTGGGGCAGTAAGCACACTTGCCCAGGGCGGTGGGCAGCCCTATCCACTGTATCCAGTGAGCAGTTAGAGGTTTGGTGTCTTCCTCAAGGGCACTTTAGTCATGTCCTGTTGGTTCAGGAGAATGAACCAGCAACCTTCCGGTCACAAGGCCAGTTCCCCAACCTCCAGCTCACAACCGCCCCCGTGTATTTTAATTAATTACCATTATTGTTTTCTTTATGGTGTAGAAGCACATTAAGATGATATTGTCAACTGGGGTCCTACTTTTTTCTGGACGCAGTTGGATGTATCTAGGGGTGGGTGGTATATCAAGGCATGGATGGTATCCAAGGGTGGTGGGCGATATATCTAAGGGTGGGTGTTTAGGGGTATCTATGGGTAGGAGGTTGTATCTATGGGTGTGCATGTAAGGGTGGTGATGGGGTATCTAGAGGTGGGGGCTGTATTATCTGTGGGTGAGTATGTAAGGGTGGGTATGTAAGAGTGATGAGGGGGTATCTATGGGTAGGAGGCTGTATCTATGGGTAGGAGGCTGTATCAATCGGTGTGTATATAAGGGTGGTGAGGGGTTATCGAAGGGTGGAGGCTGTATCTATGGGTAGGCAATTGTATCTGTGGGTGAGTATGTAAAGGTGTGTATGTAAGGGTGGTGAGGGGGTATCTCTGGGTGGAGGCTCTATCTATGGGTGAGTATGTAAAGGTGGGTATGTAAGGGTGGTGAGGGGGTATCTAAGGGTGGGGGCTGTATCTATGGGTAGAGGGTATGTGGAGGGTATCTAATAGCACTCACATTGCTAAGCTTAAGTGCTATGAGACACTTTAATAGACTTCTGTGGAGGCGTCTGAGGTTTTGACGGGCAGAGAACATTTTTGGCTCTACTAAATTTTATACGATGGAGCTTTTACTTTAGAATTCAGATGAAATGTTTGGTTTCAGGCCAACGCAAATATAGTCAACAAAATCTGGGACATGCTGCAACAACCCTCTCTAAACCGTAAACAGGAAAACATGAGACCATGAACCTTCAACCTGAGCTCACTCATCCAGAGGTTGCTCAAGCACAGGTGACTCACCTCTCCCCATTCCTCCTCTTCTCTGGCGAGTTTGCCGCGTCCAGACGGAGCTGCGTGACCTGACCACACACACTCTGCAGCATAGGAAGCAGGTCGGGGCTAACCGGGCTCTGTTGGCCAGCCTGAGCGGCCAACAGGGCTGACACAGTGTCTGGAACGCTGCTCTGGTGGCTGAAGGATGGACCTGGAGGGGTTTCTGACTCTGGGTTTTGGGAGGCAGGCGTTCCTGAGCTGTCAGTGCCGGTTCCACCCACGGCAGCGGTGTCTGGAGAGAACGGGGAGCCTTTGGTCAGGCAGGCCAGCGCACCTCCGCCCATCAGCAGAGGCAGGAAACCACCAAGGACATCGGCTTTATTCTGAGAAAGGAGGAGGGAATGAAATGTAGATGCATGAACACCCCTGGATGAAAAGAGAGAGTGAGTCAACACATTCTCTTTAGAGAATTAAACTTTGAGTCTAACATTTCCCTGCAAATTGCAGTAACATACTGAGAGAAAATGAAGTGTAATGGGTTACATAACTTCTGCACGGGCCATAATTCATGTTTACCACCTACTCTTATGTGAAACTCATCAGATAAACAGTAACAGTACATTAAAATATGTGTTCTCTGCAAAGTTCCTTCATCATCACATGTCTACAAATGTCCCACGTTGGTTGAAGAGCTGACTAAGACTACCCTGGACCCCTAATTCCCCAGACTTGAACCCAGCTGAGCATCTGTGGGACCATCTGGATGGTAGTATTGGCACTCTCAACTGATCTGGGTATGAATCCATCCTTGCAGATCACGTACACCATACATGCTTATTGTCTTCTCTAGGGCGGATGGGATCTTCCAGCATAACAATGCGACAAGACTTTCAAGATCTACCCTGGACCTCTAATTCCCCAGACTTAAACCCAGTTGAGCATCTGTGGGACCACCTGGATGGTGGTGTTTGCTCTATGGATCCTCTTCCACGCTCCCTCTAGCAGCTGCAGTCAGCATGGCTCCAGATATCTGTGACCTCCTACCAGGACCTTACTGAGTCTCCCAGTCCATCTAGCTGCTGTCCGTGCTGCACACAGCAGTCACTCTGGATGTTAGCTGGTGGTCTACAACATAGGTGAACTTTGTAGTTCTACACGTACAGACTGTAGTTCATCTGATTCTCTGTATACTTTGTTACCCTGTTCTTTAATAATCAGGACCACCACAGAGCAGGTACTATTAGGGAGGTGGATCATACTCAGCACTGCAGTGACACTGACATGATGGTGGTGTGTTAGTAGTGTGTGTTATGCTGGTGTGAGTGGATCAGTCACAGCAGTGCTGCTGCTGGAGTGTTTAAACACCTCATTGTCACTGCTGGACTAAGAATCGTCCACCAACCAAAACTATCCAGACAGCAGTGTCCTCTGGGCAGAGTCCTGTGTCCACAGATGAAGGACTAGAGGAACACAAACTGTGCAGCAGCAGATGAGCTACTGTCTCTGACTTTACATCTACAAGGTGGACCAGCAAGTAGTAGGAGTGTCTAATAGAGTGGACAGTGAGTGGACACAGTGTTTAAACACTCCAGCAGCACTGATAAACTGTATTTCAGTCCAGGTTTATAGACAATAGTGTCATGATCAAGCATTTTACAGCTTACTGAAGAACCCCACACGGTTTATCGTCCAGGAAATTTGATTAGCTACGTCTAGTGTTCCACATTAGCAGCAACTCAGACCTTCTGCTGAAACTGCACCATTTCCATCAGGTTCTGCGCCCCTGGAGAGAGGGTGGTCCCCATCTGCTCCATCATGGCCTGGACGCGCTGAAGGTCGATGCTCGGGTTGGCGGCGCTCAAGGGGCAGTGAGCGGCCTGGAGGAACCGCAGCCCCACGGTGACCTGGGCCACACCCACCGCTGTGCGCCCACCTAGAGAGAGCAGCTGTGTGGAGAGATCAGAGACTCATCAGTACAGCTCTGCTTACTGTCAGCTCTGACCAGCTCAAACACAACGATCCTCACGCCTTTCATTATAAGAGCATAGTTACCGTTCACTCCGTTACTATCCACACAGTCGAGTCACTTTATTATGACCACTTCCTGCTTTGGATGGCGGCAGTGCGTAGCTGGACCCACTCATCCATGCGGAAGACATTCTCAACCCATTTCGGGTCTGAATTCATCCTCGCAGATCATGTACACCATACATGCTGATGGTCTTCTCTGGGGTGGATGGGATCTTCCAGCAAGACGATGCGACACATCACACGACTAGAAACGTCCAGCATTGGTTGCAGGAGCTGGCCAAGACTTACCCTGGACCCTTAATTCCCCAGACTTGAAGCCTATTGAGCATCTGTGGGACCACCTGGATGGTGATGTTGACCCTATGGATCCTCCTCCACGCTCCCTCCAGCAGCTGTGGGATGCACTGCAGTCAGCATGACTCCAGACACCTGTGACCACCTACCAGGACCTTACTGAGTCTCCCAGTCCGTCTAGTGGCTGCACACGGTAGTTACTTTGGATATTAACTGGTGGTCATAATAATGTGACTCGACTGTGTAGATTAAACACATCATAATTTCTGTTGCTACTCACAACAATAACAATAATAATGATATTAATGATACTAAACCATATATAAAGTGAATCAACTGCAATATATATATATATATATACTATGAATAGTAACCTTGGAATTACATCAAACAATCTCTACACATACCTTCACCTCACATGAAGCTACTGGGCTTTCCAGCACCAGGTGAGTCCTGTAGAAGAGTTTCTTCTCCTCAGCACTACTATGAAAAAAGCATAAATCAAACAAACGTAGAATCCAAGATCAGTACAACACATACAGGCCATGCAGAGTATCAGTCAAAGGTCACTGAATCATTATCAAATCAAGGTGAGGTCCGAGATTAACACCTTGTTTGCTTCACAAGTTTCCTACAGTTCTGTAACGAAGACGCCCCGACTCTGAAGGTACCCCGTCACCCACATACCTGCCTCTGAGCTCTCTCTGCTCCTCCTCCCCTCGGCAGGTGCCGCAGTAATCTCCAGACAGTGAGTACACCTCTATAGTGCGCGCCTCACTGACAACAACCACGCTGCTGATAACGGCTCCAGAGCCGGGCTTACACAGCAGCGTGATGACACACGGCGAGTCTTCCTCCGCGCGCTCCAGACACACGGGCTCACACCTAAGAACACATCATCATCATCATTATTACCATCATCACCATCATCTTCATCATCACCACCACCATCCTCACCTTCATCATCATTATCATGATCACCATTATCATCATCAACACCACCACCATAGTCACTGTCGTCGTCATCATCATCATCATCCTCATCATCCTCGTCATCACCACCACCATCATCATCATCAATATCATCACCTTCATCAGCAACATCACCATCATCACCTTCATCATTATCCTCATCATCATTACCATCATCACCACCACCTTCATCATCATCAATATCATCACCTTCATCATCATCATCATCTTTACCATCATCTTCACCACCACCACCACCTTCATCATCATCAATATTATCACCTTCATCATCATCACCAAAATCACCACCATCTTCATTACCACCACAATCACCATCAACATAATCACCATCATTGACATCACCATCATGATCATCATCATCTGCATCACAATAATAATAATAATAATACTAGCAGTGATTATAATAGTAGCAGTGATGATGATGACTATTGTTATTGTTATTATTATTATTATTATCCATGAAAACACCAGAAAGGACAACCTGCTGGCCACTTTTGCTGAAAGCTTCAACAAGACTGAGTAATCTTTTCTCTATAATATTTCTATAATAAGATCTATTTCAATAAATTTACATCTATCATTAATTATCAGAAATGAATAAACAACAGCCTAAGAATCTGTTATGAGATTTAAATAAATCAGATTTTTCTTGGAATCTAATTCCATAATAATATGGTAGTAATTAAGCAATACTAACACAATAGATAGCAATACATAAAAAAGTAAACAATACTATAACAATAACAGAAGATCAAGAAAGAATATATAAATACATACAAATTAATTTAAATGTCAATAATCATAGTATTTTAATACTATATTTGAAAAAATCAATAAAAGTAAAAAACAATAAAAGACACCAACACTAATAATCTATTATAAAAATATAACAATGAACTAATCACCCTAACTAAAATACTGAGAACAGCACATATATATAATTTATATATAATAATAATAAACATTTGGTAGATCATTTATGTAATAATGGAGAGTGTCATCAGTACTAGGAGGGAAAGTTATAATTAATAATGAAATGATAATACAGCGAGAGGAGAGTTCCAGGCTTACTGGACATCAGCCGGCCGCTCCTGCTGGTCTGGCTGTTCTACCAGAGAGCTGATGATGTCTGAGAGCTGAGAGCTGGAGGAACAAACCCAGGAGGAGATTCCACTCACTACAGCCCCGGTACTCACACTCATCCTGCTGCTGAGAACACACAAACCATCACACACCATTACACATCATCATAGACCATTATATACTATTACACACAAACACACACCATTATACACATCACACACCATTAAATACTATTACACACAAACACACACCATTATACACATCACACACCATTAAATACTATTACACACAAACACACACCATTACACACATCACACACCATCACACACAAACACACACTATCACACACCATTATATACTATTACACACCATCACACACCATTATATACTATTACACACCATCACACACCATTATATACTATTACACACAAACACACACCATTACACACATTATGCACCATCACACACCATTATATACTATCACACACAAACACACACCATTACACACATAATGCACCATTACACACCATTACACACAAACACACACCATCACACACCATAATATACTATCACACACAAACACACACCATTACACACATCACGCACCATTACACACCATTACACACAAACACACACCATCACACACCATTATATATTATTATACACCATCACACACCATTATATACTATTACACACAAACACACACCATTACACACCATTATATACTATCACACACAAACACACACCATTACACACATCATGCACCATTACACACCATTACACACAAACACACACATCATCACACACCATAATATACTATCACACACAAACACACACCATTACACACATCACGCACCATTACACACCACTACACACAAACACACACCATAATATACTATCACACACAAACACACACCATTACACACATCACGCACCATTACACACCATTACACACAAACACACACCATCACACATTATTACACACCATCACACACCATTATATACTATTACACACAAACACACACCATTACACATCATCACACACCATTATATACTATCACACACAAACACACACCATTCCACACCATTATATACTATTACACACACATCACACATCATTAAATACTATTACACACAAACACACACATCACGCACCATTACACACAAACACACACCATCACATACTTTTACATACAAACACACACATCACGCACCATCACACAGCATTATATACTATTACACACAAACACACACCATTACACACTTAGCACTGAATATAACAACCACAACAATCATTAAATAACAGTAATAACAGGCACACACACACCATTAAACACATCACACACCATTATATACTATTTCACACAAACACACACCATTACACACTTAGCACTGAATATAACAACCACAACAATAATTAAATAACAGTAATAACAGGCACACACACAAACACACACCATTAAACACATCACACACCATTATATATTATTACACACCATCACACACCATTATATACTATTACACACAAACACACACCATTACACACATCACGCACCATCACACACCATTATATACTATCACACACAAACACACACCATTACACACCATTATATACTATTACACACAAACACACACCATCACACACCATTAAATACTATTACACACAAACACACACATCACGCACCATTACACACAAACACACACCATCACATACTTTTACATACAAACACACACCATTACACACATCACACACCATTCTATACTATTACACACAAACACACACCATTACACACTTAGCACTGAATATAACAACCACAACAATCCTTAAATAACAGTAATAACAGGCACACACACAAACACACACCATTAAACACATCACACACCATTATATACTATTACACACAAACACACACTATTATACACTTAGCACTGAATATAACAACCACAACAATCATTAAATAACAGTAATATCAGGCACACACACAAACACACACCATTAAACACATCACACACCATTATATACTATTACACACAAACACACACCATTAAACACATCACACACCATTTTATACTATTACACACAAACACACCATTAAACACATCACACACCATTATATACTATTACACACAAACACACACCATTAAACATATCACACACCATTATATACTATTACACACAAACACACACCATTATATACTATTACATACAAACACACACCATTAAACACATCACACACCATTTTATACTATTACCCACAAACACACACCATTACACACATCACGCACAATCACACACCATTATATACTATTACACACAAAAACACACCATTATATACTATTACATACAAACACACACCATTAAACACATCACACACCATTTTATACTATTACACACAAACACACACCATTACACACATCACGCACCATCACACACCATTATATACTATCACACACAAACACACACACACCATTGCACACCATCACACACCATCACACACCAACACACACCATCACACACCATTATATACTATTACACACAAACACAAATTATCACACACTAAACTAAACAAAAGCACTGAACATAACAACCAAAACAATCACTAAATACCAGTAATGAAAGTCACACGCAAACATACACCATTACACACTCAGCACTGAATATAACAACCATCACAATCATTAAATAACAGTAATAACAGGCACACACAAACACACACCATCACACACCTTTATATACTATTACACACAAACACACACCATCACATACCATTATATACTATTACACACAAACACACACCATCACATACCATTATATACTATTACACACAAACACACACAATCACACACCTTTATATACTCTTACACACAAACACACACCATCACATACCATAATATACTATTACACACAAACACACACCATTATATACTATTACACACAAACACACACCATTATACACTATTACACACAAAAACACCCCATCACACACCATTATATACTATTACACACAAACACACACCATTATATACTATTACACACAAACACACACCATCACATACCATTATACACAAACCATCACATACCATTATATACTATTACACACAAACACACACCATTATATACTATTACACACAAACACACACCATTATACACTATTACACACAAAAACACCCCATCACACACCATTATATACTATTACACACAAACACACACCATCACACACCATTATATACTATTACACACAAACACACACCATCACATACCATTATATACTATTACACACAAACACACACCATCACACACCATTATATACTATTACACACAAACACACACAATCACACACCATTATATACTATTACACACAAACACACACCATCACACACCATTATATACTATTACACACAAACACACACCATCACACACTCACCACTGAATATAACAACCACAACAATTACTAAATACTAGTAATAACAATCACACACAAACACACTCCAATAAATAACAGTTGAATAACAGTCACAGTCACACAACGTCACACTCAGCACTGAATGTAACAACCACCACAATCACTAAATAACAGTAATAACAATCACACACAAACACAGACCATCACACACTCAGCACTGAATATAACAACCTCAACAATCACTAAATAACAGTAATAACAATCACACACAAACACAGACCATCACACACTCAGCACTGAATATAACAACCACCACAATCACTAAATAACAGTAATAACAATCACACACAAACACAGACCATCACACACTCAGCACTGAATATAACAACCACAACAATCACTAAATAACAGTAATAACAGTCACAGTCACACAACATCACACTCAGCACTGAATGTAACAAACACCACAATCACTAAATAACAGTAATAACAATCACACACAAACACACACCATTACACACTCAGCACTGAATATAACAACCACAACAATCATTAAATAACAGTAATAACAATCACACACAAACCATCACACACTCAGCACTGAATATAACAACCACAACAATCATTAAATAACAGTAATAACAATCAGACACAAACACAAACCATCACACACTCAGCACTGAATATAACAACCACAACAATCATTAAATAACAGTAATAACAATCACACACAAACACAAACCATCACACACTCAGCACTGAATATAACAACCACAACAATCACTAAATAACAGTAATAACAGTCGCAGCAGTGAAGAAGATAACACAGCTGTTCTAAATCTGAAGCTCTACAACACGTTCTGAAAAAACTACTGACTCAGTACTGACGCAGTAAAGGCCTCAGATTCTCCGGCAGCGCTGAGACTTTATATTAATTTAATTACATTAAAAATTAAAAATACAACTTGAGACGCTCACCGAGCTGCTGGTGTTGCTGCTGGTGTTGCTGCTGCTGCTGCCTCTGACTCATCACCACGCGACTTACTTGCCTCGAGGACCCCTGCCGGAGAGGACATGGTCACGCGCAGAATTAAAAGTCTTTTTGTTATTTAAAAAAAAAAATAAGAAAAAAAAATAATAATAATATGCTGGCTTCCTCAAAATGTGTGTGACAAATATTTCTGCAGCCTTATTCTTGTTTTATTTCCTTACTTTACATGCGAATAATACAAATAGTTTTTATTTCAACCCGTTTTAATTTCGAATTTTGACTATTATTTCATACATCGTTTTTTTTCATATGTAAGTAAATAATTATGTCAATGAACCAGATTACTCAAAATAAATATAAAAAAAATCTAACGTGAACGTCATTTACATTTGTATTAACAACTAGTATGTTACTAATTCATTAAATCACCAATAAATAATCCAGATTATGGTAGTTTTGTTACTTTTTTTTATTTATTTGTATTTTTTGGTTTGTTTTTAGCCTTTAAACGCGTTGTTGGGTCCAACTCTGCTGATCTCCACCTCATGTGCGTCTCGAATGCTCTCGTAAGTCTACGCCGCGCATGATTTGTAGATCAGTGAATCCGAACAACAACGGCACCAAACCAGCTCGCTATCAAAACATTTAGACAGATACACGTACATACAGATGACTTAAAGCTCAAATGCTCAGTAAAAATGTTTCTAGACTCTAATAGAGAATTTTAATCGAGTTAAATACGGTGAAACGTTATTAAACAGGTGAAGTCATGTGACTGTGATGGTGATAGATGGTCATATGAATGCTCTTTAATGCTCGTGTATTCTACAGGTGGTCAGGTGTTCACCTACTGGTCCATCCTGCCCAACCAGTATCAAGACTGGCTAAAATTATTGCAAAACATTTTGAGCAGGCTCCTGTCCAAGACCCACCCCACCTGTTCTGTCCCGCCCATCACACAAGCTCACCTGTATGGGTGGTACACACCTACGGCTTATCTTTCTTTCACTGAACAGGTGTGGAGAAGCTCAGGATGCTCAGGTAATGGAGGGACAGAGGAGCAGAAGAGCTGGACTGTTGTTTCTTGTGCTTGGATTGCTTTACACAGTGGACAGTGAAGGTATGTCCTGCTAGACACCCATAGCTTCAGCTCAGGCTTGTTTCAGGGGGAGGTGGGGGCCAGAGAAGAGTGATACTTTGCCATTTGTGGAGTGATAAAAGTTCTGTATGTGTATATGGACTACAGACTGAGTGGTCAGTTAGGCTGCTGGGTTTAAAGGCCCAACTGTGACTATTAAAGCTTCTTTTAGGGTCAGGTTACAGGATCATATTACAGATGTTTCATGTTCTTGGTGCTGGGACGACGACAAGGACGTTGTTGTTGTTGTTCTCAGTGTTGGGCCTGTCCTGTAAGCTTAAAGCTTAAAGCTGAAAAGCTTTAAATAAAGCCTTATATTAGGAGCCCATATTAAAGGGCCCATATTATGGAAGTCCAGCATTTGATGTAGCTTGTAAACAATGTTATGGTTAAACTTTTCGCTGCCCAGTCTGTGACCTACATATATAAACACTGAACCACGAAAACAGCCTCGCCTGAAATGGGCTCTATTTATGATGTCATAAAAAAAAACAAGATATTTACATACCCCAACTGGCCACACTACACTAACTGTCCACTGTATCAGCTCCACTGACCATACAGGAGCTCCACTTACAGACTGTAGTTCATCTGATTCTCTGTATACTTTATTACTCTGTTCTTTAATGATCAGGACCCCCACAGGACCACCACAGAGCAGATACTATTAGGGAGGTGGGTCATTCCCAGCACTGCAGTGACAATGACATGGTGGTGAGGTGTTAGTGTTTAAACCCTGTGTGACACTCCACTCACTGTGTGACACTCCTACTACTTGCTGGTCCACCTTGTAGATGTAAAGTCAGAGACAGTAGCTCATCTGCTGCTGCACAGTTTGTGTTCCTCTAGTTCTTTATCAGTGGACACAGGACGCCGCCCACAGGACACTGCTGTCTGGATAGTTTTGGTTGGTGGACGATTCTCAGTCCAGCAGGGACACAGAGGTGTCTGATCCACTCATACCAGCACAACACGCATTACTAACACACCACCATCATGTAAGTGTCACTGCAGTGCTGAGAATGAGCCACCTCTATAATAGTAGCTGCTCTGTGGTGGTCCTGTGGGGGTCCTGATCATTAAAGAACAGAGTAATAAAGTATACAGAGAATCAGAAGAACTACAGTCTGTAAGTGTAGCTCCTGTATGGTCAGTGGAGCTGATATAGTGGACAGTGAGTGGAGATGTTTGATGAAGTGGCTGCCTGTTTGTCCTATAGCAGCTCAGCTCCGCCTATTTATGTTGAAGTTATATAATTTGTTTTCTTATGCTGGACTGACTGGCTGAACTTGGTTGGGATGTTGGTTTGATTGTTGTGTTTACAGACGCGTTCTATAAACAGACATCAAAACTGAAAAGTTATCAGATCGTCACTCCTCGGTTGGTGTCTGGCCGATGGAAGAGGAATGAAAATGGGACGCAAGCGGAAAGACAGGTATACCAACAACACAGCACCAGACAGAACACTACTGTAGTTATATACAGACTTACAGTTCACCTGTACACAGGTAGGTGAAGGTAGTGTTACAGTTTACCTGTACACAGGTAGGTGAAGGTAGTGTTACAGTTGACCTGTACACAGGTAGGTGAAGGTAGTGTTACAGTTGACCTGTACACAGGTAGGTGTAGGTAGTGTTACAGTTGACCTGTACACAGGTAGGTGAAGGTAGTGTTACAGTTTACCTGTACACAGGTAGGTGAAGGTAGTGTTACAGTTGACCTGTACACAGGTAGGTGAAGGTAGTGATACAGTTTACCTGTACACAGGTTGGTGAAGGTAGTGTTACAGTTTACCTGTACACAGGTAGGTAAAGGTAGTGTTACAGTTGACCTGTACACAGGTAGGTGAAGGTAGTGTTACAGTTGACCTGTACACAGGTAGGTGTAGGTAGTGTTACAGTTGACCTGTACACAGGTAGGTGAAGGTAGTGTTACAGTTTACCTGTACACAGGTAGGTGAAGGTAGTGTTACAGTTGACCTGTACACAGGTAGGTGAAGGTAGTGTTACAGTTGACCTGTACACAGGTAGGTGAAGGTAGTGTTACAGTTCACCTATACACAGGTAGGTGAAGGTAGTGTTACAATTTACCTGTACACAGGTAGGTGAAGGTAGTGTTACAGTTTACCTGTACACAGGTAGGTGAAGGTAGTGTTACAGTTTATCTGTACACAGGTAGGTGAAGGTAGTGTTACAGTTTATCTGTACACAGGTAGGTGAAGGTAGTGTTACAGTTTACCTGTACACAGGTAGGTGAAGGTAGTGTTACAGTTTACCTGTACACAGGTAGGTGAAGGTAGTGTTACAGTTTACCTGTACACAGGTAGGTGACCAAGACTTCCAAGTACTACCCTGGACCCCTAATTCCCTAGACTTGAACCCAATTTAGCATCTATAGGACCACCTGGATGGTGGTGTTGGCTCTATGGGTCCTCCTCCACGCTCCCTCCAGCAGGTGTGGGATGCACTGCAGTCAGCATAGCTCTAGATACCTGTGACAGCCTACGTGGCTACTCTGGATATTAGCTGGTGGTCATAATAATGTGACTCGAATGTGTATAATACAAATCTGATATTATTATTACTTTCTATTAGCCGAGTGTCCACAACTGACTAACAACTAACGTATAGCAGGATCCACTAATGAGGTCATTCATCTCTTTGTGTTTGTGTTGGCAGCACGCTCACCCTGACCAGGTCACCTACTCCATCGAGATAGATAACGCCGTCCACTTCCTACGTCTCACCAAAAACAAGTAAGAAGCGTTCACCTCTTGGGTCACTGGATTGAGAGTTGGTACTGACTTGTGGTTTGCTCTTTGTTTTCTCAGAGACTTTATATCTCCAGGCTTTGCGGTTGTTTCTCACGACGTCCAGAAGAAGTCAGTGAGAAGAGACACAGGAAAGCCAGTAAGTTTCTGTTTCATCAAGTGTTTTGGTCACTAAACAACTGGCCGGCCAGTCCCGTTGCTTATTAGGGGCGGTAGATGCTGCTATGCTATCATTAGCGTCATGAATCATGTCAACATACGCATCCACAGTGTCCATTCTATCAGCTCCACTGACCATACAGGAGACTGTAGTCCATCTGATTCTCTGTAGACTTTATTACCCTGTTCTTTAATGGTCAGGACCCCCACAGGACCACACTCCAGTGACACTGATGTGTGTTAGCATGTGTTGTGCTGGTTCAGACACAGCACTGCTGCTGCTGGAGTGTTTAAACACCTAATCAGTGTCACTGCTGGACTAAGAATCGTCCAACAACCAAAACTATCCAGACAACAGTGTCCTGTGGGCGGCGTCCTGTGTCCACTGATGAAGGACTAGAGGACACAAACTGTGCCGCAGCAGATGAGCTACTGTCTCTGACTTTACACAGCAGTGCTGCTGGACAGTGAGGGTAGAATCAAGGAGGTGTTCCTGATGTAGTGAACGGTGGGTGTACTTTCCTGAGAGTGTGAACGGTGTGGTCAGTACTTCTAGAACAGTGAAGAACAGTAGCTCAAAGACCTTCGTCCCTAAAACTTTATATAAGAGCTTCCATTCCACATTTGTAGCCCAGTCTGAGCTTTTTTATTTATTTAATTTTTTTGAGCATTTAATGCTAGTAGTGTTTGTGGAACTGTTACCGTTCCAGCTCATCCGTCATCTTGGTGGCTGCCATGCCAACATTAGAAATGATTAGCAAGTTTAAGTCGCCAGCAAAAGTACAGGTAAATTGCATTTGGTGTGCAAGACGTCGTCAGTATGTGTGGTGGAATTAATTTATTGCCCATCTTGTTATACTAATTAATTTTTACCAATAATTTTATTTGTTCTCCAGTTTCTTCTTAAATTAATCAACTATAATTTTAATTTAATTATTTAGGCTATTTGGATTTTGGCCATTCCAGCAAATCTAAATATCATGGCACATATAACGTGTCTTCTAGATTATTGTTCTATTATTTGCCATATTGAAATAATGTGCCGTCACTGTGGGCTTCAGTGAGCATGTTAGGGCTCTTGGCATTATGAAAGTTCTGTAGAGTTGTGGTGGAACGTCTGGGTATTCACCAGGACTGTATTGAGAGACCTTTTTTTTAAAATCAACAGTTGATTATGGGTGTGTCTCAAACCCTAGTGAGGGTCTACATAGGCATTATTTTATGTCATAGTATGCGCTCCCGACATGTAGACTGTCCCAATTCTTACATACCGTAAACATGCTGTCTACTGAGGAACCTTATTTAGACCTGATTTTAAAAAAACCATCGGACGCTTCCTCAGCCACTAAGACAATCCCATGATGCAACACAGGCTAATCTAGGCATTGAAGTGGTTTTAAAATGTGAGTTATTTTGATTCTCTCTGGAGTTTTAGTGTGTTTCTGGTCATATAATCACACAAAACAGTATTTTATTATCAACTCTGTAACGAGTCCTTCACCATTTAGCAGTTTTATACTGAGCCGTTAGCATTTGTGCTAGCAGATTTTTAAGCCTCGGCTATTGTTTTGGATGCCGACTGGTAGTTTAGCAGTCTCTCTCTAACTAGAGCGTCTCAGTAATCGGTTTTATGAGGAGAGATGAGGAGAGAACGCTGCTACTTACACAGCTGCTACCTAGACAGCCTACTTAGACTCTCACTAGAGTTTCAGACAGACGCTATGTTTGATCTATATGAGAAGAGAATGATTGACGACCTCAAACTTAAATGACCTTAAAGGAATTCTGCCTTAAAGGCAGGGCTGGCAATTTTGAGCAATCAGATGGAGGGAGATTTGGAGTGACGGAGTTGAACCAGCTAGACTTGTTTGTAATTGTGTTTCAATGTAAATGGAGGCATTTGTGCTAAAGAGGTAGATACGTCTTCCACAGAGAAACAACAGTGTTTTTGAAGAAAAGCTTAACTGTTTATGGCCACAGTGTGTTTACTGCTTGTATTTCCAAACTGGAATTCCAACTTCCGGGAGAATTCCATTATAAACTTCCTAGTTGGAGGTCAGAAATTTCTGAAATCTAAGTATAAATGTACGCTTTGTAATACATCTACACCTCCTCATTGCCTCATCTGCAGCATTTGGGTTCCAGGCAGCCAAAAAACAGCGAACAAATAAATTATTCTTTACTTTGGTGATGTCAAGTGGACGGAGCCTCTCTCTGTTGACAACCTATCAGGTGTACAAACCACCTGCTATCGTCCAATCAGCATCCTGCCCGCTGTATGTTGGGATATTTGGATTCAGCAATAGGCTTAATGCACTTGGATAAAGAAAAATGCAAGTTTGGCAGAAGAACAGACTGAATTCTGGGAGCCTCCCTGCCAATTTAGAGTTAGCAGCCCTGCAACACAATCATGCTTATGCTAGGTTGAAATGTGCTTATCATGTTATACAGCATTAAATCAGAAATATCTGATGAGAACAGTGACTGTGGTTAGCGACTGTGTAGTATGTATTTTAAGCTGGTGTATCTTTTCAAGTGCTATATTAGAAACATCTAGCGTGTCAACATTCCAGGCATTCCTAAACCAGCTCTGAAGCTCCAACCGTATCCAGCTGTACAGGTTATACGTCCTGAGGGTTAATGTTTGAGGTTTGTTCGTCACCCTTTCTTTGGGTTCATGTGATTTGCTAATCCTCAGAGACTGACTGAAATTCAGAAATTCTGTTGGTGAAATTGTTTGGAAGATATTTTAAAAATACAATATACATTCAAACAACTTTTATTTGAACTCTCTGAGTACATTGAGTGTGGCCCTTATTTACAAAGTAGCTAAGATGATACATAACATTTTGATTGATAAACAAAAAAGAAACTTATAAAATGCAAATAAGATATTGCCAAGTATTCGCTCCTCTGTCTTCACACGTATAAGAAATTGAGTGACGTCCCATTCGTAATCCATAGGGTTTAATAGGATGTCGGCCCAACCTTTTCAGCTATAACAACTTCTGGAAAGGCTCTCCACACGGTTTAGGAGTGTGTTTGTGGGAATGTTGGACCGTTCTTCCAGAAGACCATTAGTGAGGTCAGACACTGATGTTGGACGAGAGGGTCTGGCTCACAGTCTCTGCTGTAATTCATCCTAAAGGTGTTCTATCAGGTTGAGGTCAGGACTCTGTGCAGGCCAAGTCAAGTTCTTCCACACCAAACTTGCTCCTCCAGGTCTTTATGGAGCTGCTTTGTGCACTGGTGGGCAGTCATGTTGGAACAGGAAGGGGCCGTCCCCAAACTGTCCCCACAAAGTTGGGAGCATAAAACTGTCCAAAATCTCTTGGTCTGCTGAAGCATTAAGAATTCCTTTCACTGACACCGAGCCCACCTCCTAAAGCCAAACCTACACCATGATCCCCCCTCTACCAAACTTTACACTCGGCACACTGCAGTCAGACAAGTACCGTTCTCTTGGCAACCACCAGACCCAGCGAAGCATTGCGCTTGGTGTTGTAATGCTTGAATGCAGCTGCTCGGCTATGGAAACCCATTCCATAAAGTTCTCTACGCTCTGTTCTTGAGCTGATCTGAAGGCCACATGAAGTTTGGAGGTCTGTAGCGATTGTGTAGTCAACCGTGGAATATTTAGTAGTAAAGAAATTTCACGACTGGACTTGTTGCACCATGCTGGAGTTCACTGAGCTCCTGAGAGCGACACACTTCTTCACTAATGTGTGTAGAAGTTGTCTGCATGTCTCGGTACTTGGGTTGTATGCACCTGTGGCCATGGAAGTGATTGAAACTCCTAAATTCCATGATTTGGATGGGTGGCCAAAATAGTGTATATAGCTAACTGAATGGGCTGTAAAGGAGACCGTAATCCCCTTTTCCATGTCATTTTCTTTCTACTGTAGAGATCCTGTCACTATAATGGGCACGTGGAGGGCCGCGAGGACTCGTTGGTCGCTCTGAGCACCTGCAATGGTCTCAGGTATGTATTAAGTACCAAAGTACAAATACTTTGTTACCTTACTTACTTGACTTTTTACTTCTACTCCTTACATTTACACTCCATTATCTGTACTTTCTACTTCTTACATTTACACTCCATTATCTGTACTTTCTACTCCTTACATTTACACTCCATTATCAGTACTTTCTACTCCTTACATTTACACTCCATTATCAGTACTTTCTACTCCTTACATTTACACTCCATTATCAGTACTTTCTACTCCTTACATTTACACTCCATTATCAGTACTATCTACTCCTTACATTTACACTCCATTATCTGTACTTTCTACTCCTTACATTTACACTCCATTATCTGTACTTTCTACTCCTTACATTTACACTCCATTATCAGTACTTTCTACTTCTTACATTTACACTCCATTATCAGTACTTTCTACTCCTTACATTTACACTCCATTATCAGTACTTTCTACTCCTTACATTTACACTCCATTACCTGTACTTTCTACTCCTTACATTTACACTCCATTATCAGTACTTTCTACTCCTTACATTTACACTTCATTATCAGTACTTTCTACTCCTTACATTTACATTCCATTATCAGTACTTTCTACTCCTTACATTTACACTCCATTATCAGTACTTTCTACTCCTTACATTTTAAAAATAGCCTCGTTACTGCTATTTCAGACCTGCCAACCTTGAGATACCCATTTAGACATCAAACTACGCTGCTACGTTTTGTCACTTCAAAATATAAGAAAAGCCATTAATGGCCTTGAGATCAACTCTCTTTGCATTTGCGCACTAGGCAGCTGGGTGTAACGGTATTGGGCAGCAACCTGTTGGGAAAAGAACACTTCGACCAATCATAGCGCTAGTTTTAAACTCTTCAAACAGGCGGCAAGCGGAGAGCCGCCAAAATGACGGTTAAGAATTTGTTTTAATCCCTATCAGTCCATCTTCATACTGTGTTTGGTTTAAAGGGAGGACGGGGCGGTTTCAGAGGTAACTGGCAGGGTGTGGGAACTGTGAATTATCAATGTCAAAACTAGGCAACTCAAAAACTTCAGATGCAACATATAAACTTGCAAGTTTTACCAATTCGTGCGTGTGAATATGCCTCCTGTGAGCGCAAATATGAAACTCGTGAGCACAGAAAGAAGTCCCGCATGCGTGTTTATCATAATCGTGCTTAAACCGCCTTCTTTCATTCTCGATTCGATAGCTGTCCTTGCGCGCCATGTAAATCACCTTCTACTGCTTTCTGTGCTCCAGTGAATTTTTTGTGTTCGGGTATTGAATTGGTGTGGTTCAGCTTTTTATGAGCATGCATTCACTGATTCCCAGGTTGGCAGGTCTGCTGTTTCATTTTCAGCTTGTTTTCATTCATTCAAGGTTATTGATAACATGACTTTGAAGTTTGAACTTTTTGCTTTATTACAATACTTATAGACAACTAGTCATCACATGTTCTGCTCCATGAAACACATGTTAATGCTCAGTAGTAACAGATATGCTTCTTTAATATATTTACATTGTACTAAACTACATTCATGTTCAATGGGCGTATATGCGGCTGAAACAGGAAGCCTAGTGCATCCCAAATTTATCAACAGTAACAATTTAATATAACATTATAGTCATTATGGCTTTTAAAAGAATTCTTTTTTTTGGTGGGGAAGGTAGGCTAGTGCACTATATAGACCCCTGTGGTGCGGCCTAAGCTTTTGTCCTTAATGGCATTTTTCCCTTACATTACTTTTACTTTTATACTTTTAAGTAGTTCTGAAAGCAGTACTTTTACACTTTTGCTAGAGTAGCTTGAGTTGATACTTCAACTTCTGCAGAAGTATTTTTAAACCCTAGTATCTATACTTCTATACTTTTTACACCTTTGATTACAAATAGAGAAGCTAGTTTAACTAGTTAACTGTGTTCTTGACTTTCTTCATTGGCTCCAATGAAGGATCCTATTGTGTTCACCAAAAACAAACAAGGAAATCCTTACAGCTGTTAAACAAACAGATACGTCTGCATCAGTGTCTCACATGCGTCAGTGGTTTACTGATGGTGACATTATATTTGAATATATTGCTCTTATAAGGTTGTATTACAACAGAATGCTATTTTCAGTCGGGTGTATTTCTAATATTTATTTACTTAAAACTAGTGTTTCCTTAAAACTAGTGTACCGATTTTTTATTTCCTTAAAACTAGTGTTTCCTTAAAACTAGTGTACCGATACCGGTACCGTATCTGTATTGGCGCCGATACTGGCACTTACACACAGTATTGGTATCGGCAATAGAGAGCGGTGGCACGACCAGCAAACACTTCAATATGTCAAATTTAAAAAAGCGAAACCACTTCAAAGAACACAGCAACTTCATCCAAGCAAGCACAAAGAAGCTAGCTAGAACACAATACAACATATAAAAAGTGGAACACTATAAATATCAGGATTTATAGCCATATATCGAGCATTTAAGTCAGAGTTGGTATCAGTATCGGTATCGGCAGATACCTAAAAAGCTGGTATCGGTAAGGAAAAAGTGGAATCGATGCATCCCTACTTAAAACTATTTAAAGTGCCAGCTGCCCTTGACATTGTGGATGTTATGGAACCAGTAGCAGATCCTTACTAAACCCTTAATGGTAGAGTCAATATGAGATGGTCAATTATAGAGAAAATTGTCACAATGTATAGCCATTTGATTTAATCTTTACTATCTTTTTCATTAAAACACACTGTGTGTACCTTTGCACCATGAATAAATACATTTTAGGCCACAAATGTATCTCAAAAATATCATAAAGTAGTATCATGAGGCAGCGTATCAACAAGTATCTCCAGAATAGCAACTTTACAGGAGGGCCCAAAAACCTTCTTTACTTTCAATGCAAGTTAATGCAAAGAGATTTTATTTGAAGTGATTTTGGAGCATTTCTATTGGTCCGCTCATGCTGAAACTTTCACAGGATATAAAGAGCCACTGTGTTGTTCCAATGATATAGAAAAACGAAAATCGACAAAACAATTGTTTAATAGCTTTCTATGAGGGTCGTCTGGTTCCCATCATCATCGCTACTGTCTGCATTAAGGATTCCGTGACTTTGTGTTATAAAGGTTCTGAGATATGAAGTGTTGTTACAATATGAAGTGCTATGTCCATTCAAAGCCTTTGAAGCTCATCATGTACTCATTGTTTGGTTGTTTTGTTGTTTGTTTGTATGTCTACAGTGGTGTCATTTTCATGGGTAACAAGAGTTACGCCATCGAGCCCACTTTGCAGTCCTCCAACGATGAGCACCTCCTGTTCCCGCTGGAGGACGCCAGCTCCGAGCCGTTTGTGTGTGGGGTGGCCGACGCTCACGGCGAAGATGGCGCACCGGACGTGCCCTTGTCCATGACCTCTTTTTTAAGGGTCAGAAAAGTTTGATTCTTAGAAGTTGCTGTTGTTGTTGTTTTCCTCTCTGGTTACCGGCTCGTCCAACCGTTCACTGTCTTATCTTTTTATTACTGACAGAGAAAACGAAACTTGCCTCTGACCCGGTATGTGGAGCTGGTGTTGGTGGTGGACAATCAAAGGGTGAATATCAAACGTGCACTCGGTGCTTCATACGTTTCTTATCTCCTTTATTGTTCATGGACTTTATATCTCTTTGTTTGCTTCTACAGTTCATCTTAAAGAACAGTAACACTACTGCAGTGAAGGAAGAGATGGTACTGCTGGCCAGTCTGCTGGACTCGGTAAGTAGAAGTAACTGGACACGGCACAGAAGTAACCGGGCACTGGTTTCATTTCCAGTCCAAAGTGACTGAAAGGTTTGTTAGAAGAGTGGAAGGAAAACAAGTGACAGCTGATTAAAGGCTACAGAGATAATGGCACTCCTAACAACCACCTGGAAGACCCACCAACACTGTATGGCACTCAGAGAGAGAAGTTCTCCACTCTTCAAGCTTTTGCTTCAGATCTGAAAACCATCCTTCCATCCATCCATCCTTATACTGTGAGAAGATGCCTCAAGATGCCTCAGTGCCATGGGCTTGAAAGGATGTGTATCTGTTTAAGAAGGTCCTCACCGAGAAAAGGAGATAAAGACATACCAAACAAAGAAGCTGCTGCTGCTGTTCTCAAAACAATAGACTGACCCACCCCAGAGTCCAGAACCTCAACAACTCTAAATATGTTTATTTGGAAGCAGAAAATGCTAAACTAGCTAAAGGATGGAGGTCATGCCCTGAAGCCAATTCTATTGGTCATATATATATATCGTCGCTGTCCAATGAAAAACAGGTATTTCCAAGATTGCAACTGGAGAGACCAAAAATGTTATGTAAAAACAATGGAAGTCAATGGAACCAGATTTTTTTCCAAGCTGTTTTGAACACTTCTATTGGTCCATTCACCATGAAATTGTCATACAATGTAAACGGCCATTGTTGTGTTCATTGTTGTGTGTGTGTGTGTGTGTGTGTGTATATATATATATATATATTTACACTACCACTTAAAAGTTGAAACAGTGAAATGTTCTTGTTTTAATGGAGTATCTTCTTCCTTAACACAACAATAGACTGACGGGTCTCTAAAGAAAGTTATTTCTTTCTGGTCATTGTGAGTCGGTCAGCAAGCCATCAACTGCTGATCTTCAGATACTAAACTAACCTAGAATGTTGTTTCTCCCTTTTATGCTCACTTATTAGTAGAATGTTTTTCAGCTGTGCATCACAATTCAGCAAGAGTGTCCTAACAACCAATTAACCCAATAACATCCTTAACTTGGATTGGTGGTCGTACCAGGAGATTTAGACAGAGGACTGAGAATTACTGATAATAGGACTATATGCAAAATAAGCCTCTATACAAAAATAGACTTTAATACAAACATTTTTATTCTTTAAAAATCATCTGATACACTTACATTAATTGAGAAATGGACAATATTGTTTGTGAATTGCATGAAAATTGCATGACATGAAATTCTAAATTGATCCTAAACTTTTGAGCAGTAGTGTGTGTGTGTGTGTGTGTGTGTGTGTGTGTGTGTGTATGTATATATATATATAATATATATATATATATATATATATATATATATATATATATATATATATATATATATATATATATATATATATAATGTGTGTGTGTGTTTGTTGTCTATACCAATGACTATGTCACACTACTAATGACATGGTAGTGTTTATTGTGCTGGGGCTTGTACACAGGTCAGTGTCACTACTAGGTTGAGAGTTGACCACTCTTTGGCTAACACACACTGTATATCTGGGCTGCAGTCTCAACACCAGCATGATATTATAGGAATCACTAGTAAAGTGAATAGTGATGAGCTAATGGATTGACCTATTGTTCCTGTGTTCTCGCCAGTACTTCCAGCAGCTGAACATCCGGATAGTCCTGGTGGGTCTGGAGATTTTTGAAACCAAGAACCCTTTTGACGTGGAGGGAAGTGCCGGAGATGTTCTTGGTAGGTTTGTTGACTGGAGGAAGACGGCGCTTGTGCCCCGTATCAGGAACGACATGGCTCAGCTCGTTGTGTAAGTGTGAAGACCCTCAGCGCATATCATAACGATGTCTAGTGTGACCAAGGTTCAGCTGTTCAGGTCATCAGTTGTAGAAGGTCAGTTAAGTAGAAGTAGCCAGTTAAGTCATCTTTTGACGTGAGCACCTAAAACTTCTGTTACACGTTCTAGAAAAGATGACTCGAACAACTACCCTTTTTAGCTGTTTACAAATCGTCTATTCTAGAAGGCGTAGCTGTTCAGGTCATATGTTCTAGAAGGTGTAGCTGTTCAGGTCATCTGTTCTAGAAGGTGTAGCTGTTCAGGTCATCTGTTCTAGAAGGTGTAGCTGTTCAGGTCATATGTTCTAGAAGGTATAGCTGTTCAGGTCATATGTTCTAGAAGGTGTAATTGTTCACGTCACCAGTTCTATAAGGTATAGCTGTTCAGGTCATATGTTCTAGAAGGTGTAATTGTTTAAGTCACCAGTTTTATAAGGTATAGCTGTTCAGGTCCTATGTTCTAGAAGGTATAGCTGTTCAGGTCATATGTTCTAGAAGGTATAGCTGTTCAGGTCATATGTTCTAGAAGGTGTAGCTGTTCAAGTCACCAGTTCTATAAGGTATAGCTATTCAGGTCATATGTTCTAGAAGGTTTAGCTGTTCAAGTCACCAGTTCTATAAGGTATAGCTGTTCAGGCCATCTGTTCTAGAAGGTGTAGCTGTTCAAGTCACCAGTTCTATGAGGTATAGCTGTTCAGATCATATGTTCTAGAAGGTGTAGCTGTTCAAGTCACCAGTTCTATAAGGTATAGCTGTTCAGGCCATCTGTTCTAGAAGGTGTAGCTGTTCAGGTCACCAGTTCTATGAGGTATAGCTGTCCAGGTCATATGTTCTAGAAGGTGTAGCTGTTTAAGTCACCAGTTTTATAAATTATAGCTGTTCAGGTCATCTGTTCTAGAAGATGTAGCTGTTCAAGTCACCAGTTCTATAAGGTATAGCTGTTCAGGTCATATGTTCTAGAAGGTGTTGCCGTTCAGGTCATATGTTCTAGAAGGTCTAGCTGTGCAAATTACCAGTTCTATAAGGTGTAGCTGTTCAGGTCATATGTTCTACAAGGTGTTGCCGTTGAAGTGATTTGTTCTAGAAGGTGTAGCTGTTCAGGTCATCTGTTCTATAAGGTATAGCTGTTCAGGCCATCTGTTCTAGAAGGTGTAGCTGTTCAAGTCACCAGTTCTATGAGGTATAGCTGTCCAGGTCATATGTTCTAGAAGGTCTAGCTGTGCAAATTACCAGTTCTATAAGGTGTAGCTGTTCAGGTCATATGTTCTACAAGGTGTTGCCGTTTAAGTGATTTGTTCTAGAAGGTGTAGCTGGTCAGGTCATCTGTTCTAGAATGTGTAGCCGTTTAGGTAGTTGATCAGCCAGTGGGGATGAAGCTCTGGTGGATTCTAGCAGATCTGGTGACTTCCGTGTGCGAACATACATACAAAAGTAGAAATATTTCAGATCACGAGGTCTCAAACGAGTCTCATCCAAACCGAGTGAGACTGACCTGCTGCTGTGAACCGCTATCAGTTGTCTAACCCTCGACTCACTGTCTTATTCCATAGGGGTCGGTCAGGAGCGTACAGCGGTGGGGTCCTGGGCATGGCCTTCGTGGGAAGCGTCTGCTCGGCGAACACCGGTGGAGGAATCTCTGTGGTCAGTCTTAATCATCCAGTGACACTTTGCACCATAAGGCGTGCCTCGGCGCCAGTCAGTAAACAAAGCCTCTTTTATTATTGATGCCGGGTGTGTGAGCTGCACATGGCGTGAGCGCAGGACCGCTTTGGAGCGGAAAATAAAGAACATCAATGGAATTCTGAGTAGATTTGAATGAACAGCCTTGTTATGTTTTTTCAATATTTTAGTTTTCTAGAAGGTCATAAAGGGCCCATATTATATACTTTGCCCCTGAAGTCCACCTTCAACATTTGTGTGTTAATTTTAGGGTGTAGTCATGTCCCCTGCTCCCCGGGGGCTGTGGATAGGGCGACCCAACCCTCCGGGCAAGTGTGCTAACTGCCACCTATTGTGGGCGGTCAATAGAGTGTGTCCATGTGGGTGTTTCACTGCCCCCTGGTGTGTGTGTGTGTGTGTGTGTTCACTAGTGAGTTTGTGGGTGTTTTACTGCCCTATAGTGTTTGTGGTCACTAGTGTGTGTGTGCATGTGGGTGTATCACTGCCCCTTAGTGTGTGTGGTCACTAGTATGTGTGTGTGTATATATGTGGGTGTTTGACTGTCCCCTCGTGTGTGTGGTCACTAGTGTGTGTGTGTGTGTGTGTATGTGTGTGTATGTGGGTGTTTGACTGTCCCCTAGTGTATGTGGTCACTAGTGTGTGTGTATGTGGGTGTTTGACTGTCCCCTAGTGTATGTGGTCACTAGTGTGTGTATGTGTGTGTGTGTATGTGGGTGTTTGACTGTCCCCTAGTGTGTTTGGTCACTTGTGTGTGTGTGTATGTATATGGGTGTTTGACTATCCCCTCGTGTGTGTGGTCACTAGTGTGTGTGTGTATGTGGGTGTTTGACTGCCCCCTTAGAGTCTGTGGTGACCACTGGGTATATGTGGGAATATCACTGCCCCCTAGTGATACACACACTAGTCTGGTCACTAGTGTGTGTGCATGTGGGTATTTTACTGCCCGCTAGCACTGCCCCCTAGTTTGGTCACTAGTGTGTGCTTCACTGCCCCCTAGTGTGTGTGGTCACTAGTGTGTGTGTGTGTGTGTGTGTGTGTGTGTGGGGGTGTTTCGCTTCAAAAACAATGTGAGAAAGCTGTGTTTATCTCTCTATACCATAAACACAAAATCAGTGACCCCTGCTGGTCAGGAGTAAGTTCAGCGATTTCTACCCAAGAATGTTTAAAGAACTGCAACTTCCAGCCAGAAAGTCTGAGAGACATGAGTAGAAAACATGGACATGATGGGCCCCACTTTCTGGGGAGGAGGCTTTGAAACTCAATTAGAATAAAAAAAAAACACAAGAAAGAAGAAACCTGCCCTGTAACGCTTTCCCGTCTGCTCTCTTTGCAGTTTAGTAGCGCCTCGGTGGAGTACTTCTCCACGATTCTGGCACATGAGATGGGTCACAATCTGGGCTTTAACCACGACAGCTCCCGCTGTCAGTGCAGCGCTGGCAGCTGCATCATGGCCCCCAGCGCCAGGTCAGTAGCTTTACTTATCTTACTGATAAATCAAGAGAAAACTGAACTACTGATTCTTGCTACTAAAACTCTGAGAACAATGACAGACTCAGTTCTTTATCTACTAATATAAACCTTGCTGTGATCTTAGACTCTGAGCTTGGTTTTATTCTGCATGTAAACACAGTTACTAAAGTAGCTTCTTAACATTTGAGAGATATTCACTACTGTTCGGCTTTACTATCTCAGAGCAACGAAGAGGAACTCATTCATGCATTTGCTACAGCAGGGTTGATCACTGTAATGGTCAGAGTCGATCACTGCAATGGTCAGGGTTGATCACTGTAATGTTGAGAGTTGGTCACTGTAATGGTCAGTGTTGATCACTGTAATGTTGAGAGTTCATCACTGTAATGGTCAGGTTTGATCACTGTAATAGTCAAAGTTGATCACTGTAATGGTCAGGTTTGATCACTGTAATGGTTAGAGTTGATCACTGTAATGGTTAGAGTTGATCACTGTAATGGTGAGAGTTGATCACTGTAATGTTGAGAGTTCATCACTGTAATGGTCAGAATTGATCACTATAATAGTCAAAGTTGATCACTGTAATGGTCAGGTTTGATCACTGTATTGGTTAGAGTTGATCACTGTAATAGTCAGAGTTGATGACTGTAATAGTCAGAGTTGATGACTGTAATGGTCTGGGTTGGTCACTGTAATGGTTATAGTTGATCACTGTAATGGTCAGAGTTGATCACTGTAATGGTCTGGGTTGGTCACTGTAATAGTTAGAGTTGATCACTGTAATAGTCAGAGTTGATTACTGTAATAGTCAGAGTTGATGACTATAATAGTCAGACTTGATTACTGTAATGGTCAGAGTTGATCACTGTAATAGTCAGAGTTGATGACTGTAATAGTCAGAGTTGATGACTGTAATAGTCAGAGTTGATGACTGTAATGGTCAGGGTTGATCACTGTAATGGTCAGAGTTGATCACTGTAATGGTTAGAGTTGATCACTGTAATGTTGAGAGTTCATCACTGTAATGGTCAGAATTGATCACTGTAATAGTCAAAGTTGATCACTGTAATGGTCAGGTTTGATCACTGTAATGGTTAGAGTTGATCACTGTAATGGTTAGAGTTGATCACTGTAATGGTGAGAGTTGATCACTGTAATGTTGAGAGTTCATCACTGTAATGGTCAGAATTGATCACTATAATAGTCAAAGTTGATCACTGTAATGGTCAGGTTTGATCACTGTATTGGTTAGAGTTGATCACTGTAATGGTCAGAGTTGATCACTGTAATGGTCAGAGTTGATCACTGTAATGGTCAGGGTTGATCGCTGTAATATTGAGAGTTGATCGTTGTAATGGTCAGAGTTGATCATTGTAATGGTCAGAGTTGATGACTGTAATGGTCAGAGTTGATGACTGTAATGGTCAGAGTTGATCACTGTAATGGTCAGAGTTGATGACTGTAATAGTCAGAGTTGATGACTGTAATAGTCAGAGTTGATTACTGTAATGGTCAGAGTTGATCACTGTAATAGTCAGAGTTGATGACTGTAATAGTCAGAGTTGATGACTGTAATGGTCTGGGTTGGTCACTGTAATGGTTATAGTTGATCACTGTAATGGTCAGAGTTGATCACTGTAATGGTCTGGGTTGGTCACTGTAATAGTTAGAGTTGATCACTGTAATAGTCAGAGTTGATTACTGTAATAGTCAGAGTTGATGACTATAATAGTCAGACTTGATTACTGTAATGGTCAGAGTTGATGACTGTAATAGTCAGAGTTGATGACTGTAATAGTCAGAGTTGATGACTGTAATGGTCAGGGTTGATCACTGTAATGGTCAGAGTTGATCACTGTAATGGTTAGAGTTGATCACTGTAATGGTCAGAGTTCATCACTGTAATGGTCAGAATTGATCACTGTAATAGTCAAAGTTGATCACTGTAATGGTCAGGTTTGATCACTGTAATGGTTAGAGTTGATCACTGTAATGGTCAGAGTTGATCACTGTAATGGTCAGAGTTGATCACTGTGAGGTTTTTTTTCCATCCCTCTTTTTTCCTCCCCATACAGTCCCATTTATTTTCGGTCACACCCATTGTGGTTTCGTTCAAACTACAGCCACCAAACTGCCTGTACTCACTCAGAGCAGATTCCCAACCTCCAATCCATACCAACATACCGACCCGCACTCCTCTATTTGTCGTTTAGGTGCAAACATTGTTTTCCAGTTATTATTACTATTAAGTATATTTGTGAGGAAAGGAATCTACACATGTTCATGTTCAGTTCAGCACATTTGGGTTTAATTCCTGTTGTGTTGGTCCAGTTCCAGTATTTTGCTTACACCTCTTACTTTGGAGCTTTAGCCTTTTATTTTACACTAAAAACACACCAAAAACAGAAGAATAGAGCCTAAAACTTCTTCTGGATGTACTAAGAAGGTCCACTGTAGTTCTGTAAGGAGGTCAATGAGTATTGTGACCTGTTTTTTTAATATATTTTTTTTCTTTACTGAAGTTAATGATTGTCTTGTTGCTGTAAAAGTATTTCCACTGAGGGTTTAATGCCCTTTGATAAATACCAACTCATACGGCAATGGTTTCGCAATGGCACTCCTTAAACAAAAGGCTAAAACTGTGTCCAGCCAACATGTCTACAAGAGGAAATGCCAGTTTTTCTTGTCTCCTACAATTGTATTACTGTACTATAGAGGACAGGCTGCACTCTATATGTAAATAAAAGAACTATCTTGTCACACAATCACATTAACATACAAATGCTTGTTTGATATCATAAGAACACAAAGGAACCAAAGCAGGTCATCACTTTCCAGTCAAACAGGCCATCTAAGCTGAGTGTGTGTTCACCAGGAAGAACACCAGATATCATTAGAACAGATGTAAATAATCATAATCATCCAGTTTGAAGAACAACGTGTAGTTCCAGATTTCTCCTGGACGCCCCAGACATTGTATGAATGTGTTCAGTTCCTTCAGCAGCAATCTTGATTTAGCTTAATGAAGTACTGAGCAGTCAAAGCAGGTATTAGATGAGAACCGTAAATAAGACTGGGTTGTTTATAGAAGAAGAAGCTTGGAAAGGGTTAAATAAACACACTGATGTATGGAAAAGCACTATTTACTCTATTAATACTGTTTAATAATTAATGTTTTGCTGAGTAAAGCATTCACTGATGTGTATTCATGTTCTGATTGGCGTGCTTTGCAGTGGATCCACTCTGTTCAGTACGTGCAGTGGGGATGATTTTGAGCAGCTGATCCAGCGAGGGGGAGGAGTTTGTCTGAGGAATCAGCCGTCTCAGGATAACATCATCACTGTGCCGAAGTGCGGGAACGGCATACAGGAGCAAGGGGAGGAGTGTGACTGCGGATCCCCACAGGTCAGGCACACACCAGATTAGATTAGATTAGATTCAACTTTATTGTCATTGTGCAGAGTACAGGTACAAAGAAATGAAATGCAGTTAGCATCCAACCAGAAGTGCAAAATACATTATTATTTACATAAAGTGCAAAACAGAAATGACTAACAATTTAAGGTTATTGTACATGTGCTGGTAAATAAATAAATATATAGAATGTAGGTGTACACAGAATGTGAGATACGGTGGTATATAAAATAGAATATGAATTACTATACATATATACAGTAAATGCAAAGATCAGCATATGTTGAACAAGTTTTAACAGTGTAAGGAATAACTACAGATATAAATAGTGCAATATGAACAGAATTGTGAATATAAATAGAACTGTACAGGTATGAAATTACAAAGATAGATGTGCAAAAGTAATAGGACAGTGCAGTGAGTGCAATAATGAGGCTAAAGTGACGGTGTAGAGTTCAGCAGCGTCACAGCCTCAGCTTCCTTTAGCTTCCGATTCCTATTTTTAAAATAATCCCCAGATTGTCTTCAGTTTGTTATCTTCAGTTTATCATCATATAATGCCCAGAGTATTAGCTTCAGATTATTATCTTTAGATTGTTATCTTCAGATAATCCTTAGATTATTAGCTTCAGATTCTTATCTTCAGATAAATCTCAGTTTCTTAGCTTCAGATTCTTATCTTCAGATAATCCTCAGACTATTAGCTTCGGATTTTTATCTTCAGATAATCCCCAGAGTATTAGCTTCAGATTATTATCTTCAGATAATCCCCAGAATATTAGCTTCAGATTCTTATCTTCACATAATCCTCAGAGTATTAGCTTCAGATTCCTATTTTCCGATAATCCCCACATAATCTCCAGCGTATTTGCTTCAGATTGCTAGCTGTTTACGTTTGGTGAGTGGGTGTAAAACTGAGGAGGCTGAAGAGTTTGAAGGAGGTTTGGAGTGAGTGTGTTTCTGATTTGGTGAGCGTGTTCTGTTGCAGAGTTGTACGAGTAAATGCTGTGACGCAGCTACGTGTAAACTCACTAAGGGCTCAACCTGCGCTGCTGGAAGCTGCTGCAATGACTGTCAGGTGAGGAAACACACACACACGCACACACACACACACACACACACATTCACACACACACACACACACACACACACACACACAGAACTGAAACGGCTGTTGGTCAGTTTTGCACTATGACAACATGAGAAAAGGTTATAATGTGATGGAGCCAGATCTGATTAGAACATAATAATCATACATACAATACAAAGTAACACGAATATGTTTTTGTGAGAGAAGTAGAGTGTAGTTCCAGATTTTTCCTGGACGCCTCAGACATTGTATGAATGTGTTCAGTTCCTTCAGCAGTAATCTTGATTTAGCTTAATGAAGTACTGAGCAGTCAAAGCAGGTATTAGATGAGAAATGTAAATAATACTGCCATGTTTATAGAAGGAGAAGCTTGGAAAGGATTAAATAAACACACTGACGTATGTAAAAGCTCTACTTAATGTATTAATACTGTTTATTATTTAGTGTTTACTGAGTAAATAAAAACTTCTTGTCTGAAAAAATAGCTTGTATATGTCTATGGTAAATATCTCTCCTCCAGCTCTTAGTGGCTGGGACGTCCTGCAGAAAGTCTGTGGACGAGTGTGACCTGCCCGAGTTCTGCACCGGACAGTCTGGTTTCTGTCCTCCGGACACTTATCTCATGGACAGCCTTCCCTGCCAGGGCAACACTGCCTACTGCTACGAGGGCCGCTGCCAGACGCTGGACTACCAGTGCCAACAGCTCTTTGGCTCAAGTACGACTCTCGCTGTCCTGTTGGGAATGAAGTAGCACAACCGCTGTGATGTTAGATTTGACAAACTATTCCAGATCAGCTTCCACAGGAAATGGCACCAGTGTTCTTGGAGCTCCCAGAGTCAGTCAGGCATATATATATATATATATATATATATATATATATATATATATATATATATATATACACACTACCGCTTTAAAGTTTAGGATCACTTTAGAATTTAATTTCATGCAATTCACAAACAATATTGTCCATTTCACAATTAATGTAAGTGTATCAGATGATTTTTAAAGAATGTTTGTATTAAAGTCTATTTTTGTATAGAGGCTTATTTAGCATATAGTCCTATTATCAGTAATTCTCAGTCCTCTGTCTAAATCTCCTGGTACGGCCGCCAATCCAAGTTAAGGATGTTATTGGGTTAATTGGTTGTTAGGACACTCTTGCTCAATTGTGATGCACAGCTGAAAAACATTCTACTAATAAGTGAGTATAAAAGGGAGCAGAACATTCTAGGTTAGTTTAGTATCTGAAGCATCAGCAGTTGATGGCTTGCTGACCGGCTCACAATGACCAGAAAGAAACAACTTTCTTTAAAGACCCGTCAGTCCATTGTTGTATTAAGGAAGGAAGATACATTGAAAACAAGAACATATATACATACATACATATATCAGCCTACATCAGTTTAGCCCCGCCCATTCACTCAGAAGTTATAAGGTGTGTTTCAGCCTGGACGCCTTTTTAAATGAAGCGCAGTACATACCCTGCCAATCAGAGCAGAGCTAATTTGCTTAAAGGTGCCGTAACAAAAATATCTCCCTTAATTATATAGATAAAGAGAGACTGACTGTTGTTAATACATAAAACCAAAACATGTGGTATACGGGTCTATGTACGGGAGCACCTTTACTCAGTAGTGCTGCTCGATTAGCTGTGATTACTTCAGAATAGCTGGGCCTTCATAACATCAGGCTGAACAATTAATAATATTTTACTGGAATTCTCAAATCTGCAATATCCCATATGACTTTGTTAATATCAAAGAATTTGAAGTTGTGGAACATTTACAAGTACAAAATATGCTGTTTACTCGCCGGCTTACTGTTTACTAAGCTGCAAAAACCTTTTTTATTTTTGTAATATCACACGTTAAAACTCGTTAATGCATTTGTATGCAACATATCACGCCACTGCGGTCAGCCAGGCTAGGTTTTATATATATTTATTTTAGAGGAATGTTTAGATTTCACTTCTATTTGATGATCTATATTTTTGTAGTTTAGAAGAGCAGAACTGGACTCCCAAGATAACAATCCAAAGCTAATAATCTGAAGATAACAATCAGTAGCTCATCAACAGACGATAACAGTTGGAAGCTAATAATTAAAAGCTAACAATCAAAGGCTATTAATCCAAAAATAACAGTTGGAAGATAACAATCCGTAGTTAATAATCGAAAAATAACATTTGGAATATAATAATCTGTAGCTAATAATCAGAAAATAACAGTTGGAAGATAATAATCTGTAGCTAATAATCGGAAGATAATAATCTGTAGCTAATAATTGGAATATAACAATTGGAAGATAACAATTGGAAGATAACAACCTGTAGCTAATAATCGGAAGATAACAATCTGTAGCTAATAATCGGAATATAACAATTGGAAGATAACAATTGGAAGATAACAACCTGTAGCTAATAATCGGAAGATAACAATCTGTAGCTAATAATCGGAATATAACAATTGGAAGATAATAATCCGTAGCTAATAATCGGAAGATAACAATCTGTAGCTAATAATCGGAATATAACAATTGGAAGATAATAATCCGTAGCTAATAATAGGAAAATAACAATTGGAAGATAACAATCGGAAGATAATAATCTGTACCTAACAATTGGAAGATAACAATCGGAAGATAATAATCTGTAGCTAATAATCGGAAAATAACAATTGGAAGATAATAATCCGTAGCTAATAGTCGGAAAATAACAATTGGAAGATAATAATCCGTAGCTAATAGTCGGAAAATAACAATTGGAAGATAACAATTGGAAGATAATAATCCGTAGCTAATAATAGGAAAATAACAATCGGAAGATAATAATCCATAGCTAACAATCGGATGATAACAATCGGATGATAACAATCGGATGATAACAATCGGATGATAACAATCCATAGCTAACAATCGGATGATAACAATCGGATGATAACAATCGGAAGATAACAATCTGTAGCTAATAATCGGAAGATAACAATCAGAAGATAATAAACCTAATTTTGGTAACCTAATTTTATTCATTTTACCTTATTTCTAATTCACGGAAGAAACAAAGTTTGTGTCCATACCAACCATCTAACCAGCTGTTTGTATAACTACTCTCTGTCTGTGTTCTTCCACCTTTTCATTATAAAGAGGCGGCAAAAGCAGACGATAAGTGCTACAGCTACGTGAACACGCAAGGCACCAGGTTCGGCAACTGTGGGTACTCTGGCTCCTCTCTGGTCGGGTGCTCTGTGGCGTAAGTTCAGTCTTTATTCAACTTCAGCAAACAAATGAACAAACAAGGACTAATTCCGTAAATCAGTGAAAGATTTTATTAAGAGGTCTGATTGTTCTGCACGCCTAACATTCAATTTCCTAATGTGTCTGTCATTCTGAATCATTACTGTACAACCCAGCAGTGGATCAGAATGCACTGAGATTCTTATAGACTGAATTCACTGTACTTTCTAGCATTTTCCACAATCCTAACACACCTGACCCAACCAATCAGCTCTCTAGTAGCCCATTCTTGAGTTACAGCTGGTGGGTTAAAGCAGGAAAAGCACTACAATGTGCAGGGAAGTGGGGCCTCCAGGACCTGGACTGAGGAACACTGTAGTAGGCAATACCCAGAACCATGTCTTAAGCTGTACATCAACTAACCTCTAGGAAAGCAAGCAACATGCTTGAATTTCTTAGTCAAAGAAAAAATTCTAAATTAATTAAGAGGGGCTCAATCTGAAGTTGGAGGTTGCCGTCCACTCCACTGTGTGTTTGGAAAGTACTGCTGTGGTTTTTAAAACCACTGTTTAAAAGCGAAGGACCAATCAAATGTAGCCTTATTGAATCCTATTGATTCATTGGATTACAGCACCACCTGCTTGACATCTAACTTTCATCTAAACACTCTTTCTCCAGCAACTCCATGTGTGGGAAGATCCAGTGCATGAACTTTGATTCCAACTACCCACCACCCGGAGCGGTCATCAGCACAGAGATCATAGAAGGGGGCATCTCCTGCAAGAACGCCGACTTTAACCTGGGCTCGGACGTCCTTGACCCGGCTTACGTCAAAACAGGGACTGTGTGTTCTCCTGGGAAAGTGAGTATACATGAATCAGTACCGTCTTAAGAGCTGGAATGCGTGTTGTAGCTGTTTGAATAACTGTATAGTTTTCTCTATGCAACCGCCATTTAATAGTTTATTATGATGTATATTATTATATTAATACATTATTATATTATATTATATTCACAAAGCTGTGGAATCCATATTATATTCAGTTTCTCAGTGAAGTTGATGTTTCTGAATAATGGAGCTGTTATTCTGATGTTTTTTTTGTACACAGGTGTGTGTAGACTTTAAGTGTACGAATGCATCTGTTTTGACATCATCCCGAAACTGTGATGCTCAGATTAACTGCAGTGGTAACGGGGTAAGTACATAGTTGATCGGTCATGTTTAGCATCTAAAATTATGCACATGCTTTAAGGCTAATTTAGCTAAACAGTGACACAAGGCAAAGAAGAAATTCTTAGCCAAAATTTCTTAGTTAAAATTCCTTATTCAAAGAAGAAATTCTGAGTTAAAATTTCTTAGACAAAGAATTTCTTAGTTAAAACTTTTTAGTCAAAGAAGAAATTCTTAGTCAAAAATTTTTTGTGAAAGTAGAAATTTTTAGTCAAAATTTCTTAGTCAAAGAAATTCTTAGTCAAAATTTCCTAGTCCAAGAAGAAATTCTTAGTCAGAATTTCTTCGTCAAAGAAGAAATTCTTAGTCAGAATTTCTTCGTCAAAGAAATTCTTAGTGAAAATTTCCTAGTCAAAGAAGAAATTCTTAGTGGAAATTTCCTAGTCAAAGAAGAAATTCTTAGTCAAAATTTCCTAGTCCAAGAAGAAATTCTTAGTCAGAATTTCTTAGTCAAAGAAATTCTTAGTGAAAATTTCCTAGTCAAAGAAGAAATTCTTAGTGGAAATTTCCTAGTCAAAGAAGAAATTCTTAGTCAAAAATTCTTAGTCAAAGAAGAAATTCTTAGTTAAAACTTCTTAGTCAAAGAAGTTCTTAGTCAAAATTTCCTAATCAAAGAAGAAATTCTTAGTTAAAACTTCTTAATCAAAGAAGAAATTCGTAGTCAGAATTTCTTAGTCAAGGAAGACATTTTAGACAAAATTTTTTAGTCAAAGAAGAAATTCTTAGTCAAAATTTCTTAGTAAAAAAAGAAATTCTTAGTCAAAATTTCTTAGTCAAAGAAGACATTTTAAGACAAAATTTCAAAAGAAATTCTTAGTCTTAGTCAGTTTGCCGGAGTGTTTGCACACATGAGAAACACTGAGAAATTGGTACACATGTGCCGAGAAACCCTGATTGTTGAGCTACAATCCAGCTCTGTTTATAGAATTTCATTAAATAATGAAATTAACTGATTTCAATAGATTTACCAAAGAGATACTCAGCAATGCATACAATAACATAGGAAATGAATACTGTGCATTAGAAGGGGTTTGCTTAGCTTATGCATCAAAGGGTTAAGCAGCCTCCCTGTATGTGCTGGCTCTGTATTATGAGTGGGCTTCTGTGTAAGGTGATTTTGTTCCCCTGCAGGTGTGTAACGACAAAGGCCACTGCCACTGCAACAACGGCTGGGGACCCCCCACCTGCAATAAAGGAGGGAGAGGAGGCAGTGTGGACAGTGGACCTGCTGAAATTGGTATGGCTGCTAAGACCAGCCCTGAATTGTCACGCCCTAGGCCCCTAGGCCCAAACTTTTGGTGGGCCTACAACTGGCTACCTGTATTTTGGGTGATCAGGGAAATTTTATAGTATCACAGCAGATTCCATGTATGTAGGAGCTTCTCTGGGCTTGGCAAAATGTACTTGTGTTGATGACGATAAAGGAATGAAGGGATGAAGGAACAGTGTTGGTGACCATAAAGGAATGAAGGGATGAAGGAACAGTGTTGGTGATGATAAAGGAATAAGAGGATGAAGGAACAGTGTTGGTGATGATAAAGGAATGAAGCGATGAAGGAACAGTGTTGTTAGTGATGATAAAGGAATGAATGGATGAAGGAACAGTGTTGGTGATGATAAAGGAATGAAGGAATGAAGGAACAGTGTTGGTGATGATAAAGGAATGAAGGGATGAAGGAACAGTGTTAGTGATAATAAAGGGATGAAGGAACAGTGTTAGTGATGATAAAGGAATGAAGCGATGAAGGAACAGTGTTGATAAAGGAATGAAGGGATAAAGGAACAGTGTTAGTGATAATAAAGGGATGAAGGAACAGTGTTAGTGATGATAAAGGAATGAAAGGATGAAGGAACAGTGTTGGTGATGATAAAGGAATGAAGGAACAGTGTTGGTGATGATAAAGGAATGAAGGGATGAAGGAAGTGTTGATAAAGGAATGAAGGGATAAAGGAACAGTGTTAGTGATAATAAAGGGATGAAGGAACAGTGTTGGTGATGATAAAGGAATGAAGGGATGAAGGAAGAGTGTTGATGATAAAGGAATAAAGGGATGAAGGAACAGTATTGGTGATGATAACAGAATGAAGGGATGAAGGAACAGTGTTGGTGATGATAAAGGAATGAAGGGATGAAGGAACAGTGTTGGTGATAAAGGAATGAAGCGATGAAGGAACAGTGTTGGTGGTGATAAAGGAATGAAGGGATGAAGGAACAGTGTTAGTGATGATAAAGGAATGAAGGGATGAAGGAACAGTGTTGGTGATGATAAAGGGATGAAGGAACAGTGTTGGTGATGATAAAGGGATGAAGGAACAGTGTTGGTGATGATAAAGGGATGAAGGAACAGTGTTGGTGATAAAGGAATGAAGGGATGAAGGAACAGTGTTAGTGATGAATAAGGAATGAAGCGATGAAGGAACAGTGTTGGTGATGATAAAGGAATGAAGCCATGAAGGAACAGTGTTAGTGATGATAAAGGAATGAAGGGATGAAGGAACAGTGTTGGTGATGATAAAGGAATGAAGGGATGAAGGAACAGTGTTGGTGATAAAGGAATGAAGCGATGAAGGAAGTGTTGTTAGTGATAAAGGAATGAAGGGATGAAGGAACAATGTTGGTGATAAAGGAATGAAGCGATGAAGGAACAGTGTTAGTGATGATAAAGGAATGAAGGGATGAAGGAACAGTGTTAGTGATGATAAAGGAATGAAGCGATGAAGGAACAGTGTTGGTGATGATAAAGGAATGAAGGGATGAAGGAACAGTGTTGGTGATGATAAAGGAATGAAGCGATGAAGGAACAGTGTTGGTGATGATCAAGGGATGAATGAACAGTGTTGGTGATGATAAAGGAATGAAGGGATTAAGGAACAGTGTTGGTGATAAAGGAATGAAGGGATAAAGGAACAGTGGTGGTGATGATAAAGGAATGAAGGGATGAAGGAACAGTGTTGGTTATGATGAAGGAATGAAGGTACAGTGTTGGTGATTATAAAGCAATGAAGGGATGAAGGAACAGTGTTGATGATAAAGGAATGAAGAAATGAAGGAACAGTGTGGGTGATAAAGGAATGAAGGGATGAAGGAACAATGTTGATGATAAAGGAATAAAGGGATGAAGGAACAGTGTTAGTGATGATAAAGGAATAAAGGGATGAAGGAACAGTGTTACTGATGATAAAGGAATGAAGGGATTAAGGAACAGTGTTGGTGATGATAAAGGGATGAAGGAACAGTGTTGTTAGTGATGATAAAGGAATGAAGGGATGAAGGAACAGTGTTGGTGTTTGGAATGTTTGGAATGTTTTCTTTTCATTCTCTGGACTCACTCATCCATGAGAAAGACACTCTCAACCGATTTGGGTCTGAATCCAACCTTGTAGATCACGTACACCATACATGCTGATGGTCTTCTCTGGGGTGGATGGTATCTTCCAGCAAGACAATAAGACACATCACACAACTAGAAACGCCCCACATTGGTTGGAAGAGCTGACCAAGACTTTCAAGTAATACTCTGGACCCCTAACTCCCCAGACTTAAACCCAGTTGAGCATCTGTGGGACCACCTGGATGGTGATGCTGGCTCTATGGATCAACATGGCTCCAGATACCTATGACACCCTACCAGCACCTTATTAAGTCTCCCAGTCCGTCGGTCAGCATGTATGGTGTAATTGATCTGCAAGGATGAGGACAAAAGTCAGAGACATGAAGGGAACCTAATGAAGTCCTGAGTGAACCTGAACTTGCTCTCAGATCATATGTATCTAGTATGTCATGTCTGGCCTATGGTCCTTGTACATTCTCTCCACAGACTACTCCCTGAGGAATGGCCTGTTGATCTTCTTCCTGTTGGTGGTGCCTCTCTTGGTGGTGCTGGTACTTGTTCTCCTCTACGTGTTCAGGCGGGACACACTGAACAGGTGCCTGAAGGGCCCTCGCTCCAAACGGCAAAGGTACAACTCTGAGGTTTTTGGGAAAAGTTGTGATAAGAAGTTAATAGTTTGTGTGAAAAGTGTTTTAGATCTTATGATATCAGTGGTTCTGTTTAATCGTTTTTGGAAACTTGTCCTACTGGTATCCTGACTCCACTACTCAGATTGGCTCACAGGAAGATGGGCTTTCCATTTGAGTCTTGGTTCCTCTCAGTAGTTCTTAAGAAGTTTCTCCTTGTAAGTCTTAGTCCCTCTCAACGTTTCTTGCTCTGCTAGAGTCTTTTCTTCTTGGTTCCTCTCGGTGGTTCTTCTTAATGTGCTTGGAGTTGTCCTTTTGAGTGTTGGTTCTTCTCTGTAGTTCCTTCTTTTGAGTTCCTCTTAATGTTTCTTGCCGATGCTGTTTTGGAGTTTTAAGAGTCTTGGTTCCTCTCAGTAAGTCTTCTTCATGCTTGCAGACTTTTTGGACTTGGTTCTTCGCAGAAGTTCTTCTTCATCGTTTTAAGGAGTTTCACCTTTTGATTCTTAGTTCCTCCTAATGTTTCTCGCTCTTACTCTGAAGTCTTTAGGGTCTTGGGCCCTCTAAGCAGTTCTTCTTAGGAGGTTTTAGGAAGTTTCTCCTCTTGAGTCTTAGTTCCTCTCAATGTTTCTTGCTCATGCTGTATTGAAGTCTTCAGAGTCTTGGTTCTTCTCAGTAGTTCTTTCTCATGGTCTTAAGGAGTTTCTCCTTTTGAGTCTTGATTCCTCCCAGTGTTTCTTGCTCATGCTCTGCTGGAGTCTTTTCTCTATAGTCTTCTTCTCAATGTGCTTAGAGTTTCTCCTTTTGAGTCTAGGTTGATCTCAGTGCTCTTAAAGTGTTTCTCCTCGTAATATTTCTTCTAATGTGTTTCTAAAGTTTTTGTTCCTCTAAGTAGTTCTTCTCTGTGCACTTCAAGTTCTCCTTTTAGGTCTTGGCTCCTCAATGTTCTTGCTCATGTTGTTCTGGAGTCTTGAGGGTCTTGGTCTCCATGGTTTTTCATGCTCTTAGGGAGTTTCTCATCATGAGTATGGGTTCTTCTCAATGTTTTTTGCTTATGCTCTCTTAAAGTCTTTTCTTCAGAGTCTCACTTCTGATCCCATGCTCTTGAAGTTTCTCCTTTTGAGTCTTGGTTCTTCTCAGTAGTTTTTTCTCATGATCTGAAGGAATTTCTCCTATTGAGTCTTGGTTCTTCTCATTAGTTCTTTCTCATAACCTTAAGGGATTTCTCCTTTTGAGTCTTGGTTCTTCTCAGTAGTTTTTTCTCATGATCTGAAGGAATTTCTCCTATTGAGTCTTGGTTCTTCTCATTAGTTCTTTCTCATAACCTTAAGGGATTTCTCCTTTTGAGTCTTGGTTCTTCTCAGTAGTTCTTTCTCATGATCTTAAGGAATTTCTCCTATTAAGTATTGGTTCTTCTCAGTAGTTTTTTTTTCTCATGACCTTAAGGAATTTCTCCTATTGAGTCTTGGTTCTTTTCAGGAGTTCTTTCTCATGATCTTAAGGAATTTCTCCTATTGAGTCTTGGTTCCTCTTAGTAATTCTTTTTTTATGATCTTGGTTCTTCTCAGTAGTTATTTCTCATGATTTTAAGGCGTTTCTCCTGTTGAGTCTTAGTTCTTCTCAGTAGTTCTTTCTCATGATCTTAAGTAATTTCTCCTATTGAGTCTTGGTTCTTCTCAGTATTTCTTTCTCATGATCTTAAGTAGTTTCTCCTTTTGAGTCTTGGTTCTTCTCAGTAGTTCTTACCCATAATCTTAAGTAGTTTCTCCTTTTGAGTCTTGGTTTTTACCAACATTTCTTGCTCATTCTCTTCTAGAGTCTTTCCACTGAGTTTTGGTTCTTCATGTTCTTTAACTCCTATTAGGAGTCTGGACCTGCTTTGCAGCCTCTGTCTGTTGGAGACAGTGCCTTGCAAATGCCAAGAAGTTGATATGCAAAGCGGGTTTAAGGTGCTTGTTGGCAAACTAGGATCAGTTTGCAAAGCTCCTGCTGACAGTGTCAACACTGCTGTACTCTACAGGTCTAACAATGCTGCGAACATTCAGAGGAACGGGCAGCCCAACAGTAACGCACAAAGAGCCACGTCTCCTCAACCTCCAACTCAGATTCCTCCCACAAATCCACAGGTAAACATACAGACTGCGTCTCAAACTTTCCCCTATAGCCGTATTTAGGAACAGATTTCAAATCACTGGTTGTTCCTGTTCGCCTTTAAACCAACCTGCCGATATGATCTTGATACGGTTTTAGATTGTAGTAGTGCAACAGCTTGTAAATGGAGATATGGGTAGATGTGCTGCCCACACCTTTTATGAATTTTTTACTATTTTTTTTTTCTTACCTTCTACCAATTTTGGTCAATGTAATCAAAGTCGTTCAGGGAGGTTTGATGTGAAATGGTTCATAATAGAGACATTATAGAGAAATTTAGGTCCACCATAAGAAGAGCCCTACGGCTGGAGGTGACCTTTCCTATTGTTTTTGATATGTCTTTCCTGCGGCCGTAATTAAAAAACCACTTCTCGTAAATGAAATAATAACTTCTTCCTCATTTCCGTCTACGCCAAAGCCACTATGTAATGTTGATGATGGTAAAAACTGGAAAAACAAGTTTTCTTAGGAACTGTTTATCTCACAAAGCCTTACTTGTACGGAAGGTATGTTAAAAAGATTATTAAAGCTTCATGCAGCATAGTTGCAATGACCTTTTTAGAAGGCTTAATAGATTCAGATGTCTGGTTACCATGACTGCCACTGTAAAGAGTAGGTATCTGAAAACGACTCATTTCACTTCAAATTTGAGTTTCTTCAAATCTTCAAGATTCAATTATCGGATTCCCCTCTAAGGAGGTCCTCCAGCAGTTTAAGTATAAATAAAGACAGTTAAACTAAATTGACTGCTCTAAATAACTTAACAGGTTCTCGGTTTTAAACTGAATAAAATATCTCGTAAATATTTGGACTAAAGGGTTGGCAGAAAGTATGAAACCCAATCAAACCAACACTGTCTGTACTTTCATGTACATTTTTTAAATGTTATCCATCAACCCAGTACATTTTACCCCCAGTATTATAAGGTAAAGGTCAGTGATATGGCAAACAGTTAATATTGAGACACTTCAGTTTATTTATTTCTGTTCATCCAATATGAAATATTTTATTTGGCATAGTGTTGCACTAAATCCAATTCAACTAAATAATTTCCACTCTTTTCATAATAGAACAGGCAGCTGGTCAGTGTTCTACAGGTACTGACCACATACAATACTGTGCAAAAGCTAATAGTTTATTGTATGTTCACCAGTAAGAACAGCAGATTAGAACAGATGTAAATAATCATACATAGAATACAAAGTAACATGAATATCTTATTGTGAGAGAAGTAGATCAGATCTTGAGCTCCAGTTTGAAGAACAAAGTGTAGTTCCAGATTTCTCCTGGACGCCCCAGACATTGTATGAATGTGTTCAGTTCCTTCAGCAGTAATCTTGATTTATCTTAATGAAGTACTGAGCAGTCAAAGCAGGTATTAGATGAGAACTGTAAATAATACTGGGCTGTTTCCACAAGGAGAAGCTTGGAAAGGGTTAAATAAACACACTGGTGTGTGGAAAAGCTCTACTTAATACTGTTTAAATATTTAAATAATAAAGTGTTTGAGCCAGGTTGGGCATCAAAGGCTTAGTATTCATCCTGGTCTCTCTCTCTCTCTTGTTAACTTGTTTACTGATTCTCCACTCTGTCCTCCTTGCAGCCATTCCGGCCTCAGCGTCCACCGACCAGCCCTGCAACTCATATCAGGTAATGCTAATTTAAAACACCTCCCTCTGTCTTCCTCCTTCCTCAAAACAATCCTCATCTATTCTTTTTTTTTTCTTTCTTCCACAGCATCCCCAGTTGGGATCTAGCCGACGACCAGCCTCCAGTGTCCACAGCTCAGCCTCACAGACAAGGACCCGGAGTACCGAAACCGATTCCACCCAAGCACGTGGTGACCTGAATGGATGCATAGAAGAACTTTTGTGATGTTGCACACAATCTGATGTCTTTACCTTCCTCTGTGAAAACGACCCGTCGTTCACTTGTATTATGTACTGTACTGTCCTTTTATAATATATATATTTTTGAGAAAGCAAAAATCACCAGTCATTGTTTTAATAGCTACAATGTGTTATGAAGTTTACACCTCACTTTTGCACATTTTACAACTCCAGTCCTCTTTTACATATTGTAAAACGACCTAATTAAATTACACCAATGAAGTCTTATTTTAAATATACATGTCATTTAAAAAAAAAAACGATGAAGTTTGAATGATGGATATTGTATAATCTGTTTCAGCCTAATAAATATGTATTTGTCGCTCTGTTTTAATTTAAACAAGAAATAAATAAAAGAAATATTTAAATTCCTTCAATTTGTTGCAAAAACAATGCTGTAATTAAAACAGTTGTATATTCTTGTAAATCTGGAGGGTGAAAAATGCATTTTTACCCACCAGCGGCTGCCTAAAAACTGTGTTTTACCTTTAAATACAAAATAAAAGTCACGAAATGAATGAAATGAGTGTATGTTTTAATATATACAATAATACAATTTCAAAATACTTATTTTTTTACTTTTACGCCATATTTTTTTAGGTAAACGCTCATCGTCCTTTTTTATTCAATTTTGTTAATCTTTTCTAAAAGTAGATCAATAAAAACTGTGCCGGGTGCTGCCCCCTGGCGGTCTGCTGTGGAAACTCGCCAGAGCAAATCAAATTTAAAGAAACTAAAATTTTATCATGTTAAAAAAATGACTCTGGAAAAATAAATATGAATATAAAAGAGATTTTAAAAAATATCTGGGCACTAAAAAAAGCTCTATATTCATATTATTTACGTTTCTTTGAACCTGCTGTCTACGGCGAGCCGGCGGGGTCAGCGTTAGTGTAGCGGTAGCGCGTTTGCGGGGAGGATGATGTCGGAGCAGGACAGCGCGAAGGGCCGAAACCGCGGCGGAGTGCAGCGAGTGGAGGGCAAACTACGGGCCAGCGTGGAGAGGGGGGATTACTATGAAGCCCACCAGATGTACCGCACCTTGTTCTTCAGGTGAGACCCGAAATAAAAGCGCCGAACCGGGCGGCCCGCTTCTCCGCCTTTCCAGATCTTTCTCGCTGTCAGCTAAGCGATGCCTGTATCCCTGTTTCTATTGGTCCGCTGCTCTCTTCGGCCCCGCCTCCCGGGCCAGTCCTTCTCTATGATTGGTCTAGTGAAACGTCAATCTGCCGAAATCGGTGGCAGGCTGTTAGCTGTAGCTTATTGCTAAAGTAAAGATACGTACTTTAAATAGAGAAATACGGATTTTTATCACGATTTATCAGTAGTTTAGTTTTACGAATAAACACGACATGGTCTTGTTTTGCTCACACGGCGTCTCAGTCACCAAATAATGTGAAAAACGACGGGTTTCAGTGAAGCACAGCTGTTAGCCAAGCTAGCCTGGATTGGGTCATTTCAGCCACTTCACTTCCATTCACTGTCAGTAAATGAGTATTGTACCAGGTTATCGAGTGTTATTGACTCCCATAGTAAGTCCACACGTTTCTTCAGGTGGTTATTTAGTGTTATGTGTTGTGAAACAGCTGTTTAAATGCCCTTTGTGTGCTGGTTGTAGGTACATGGCCCAGGCGAAGCATGCAGAGGCCCGAGAGCTCATGTACAACGGAGCCCTGCTGTTCTTCAGCTACAACCAGGTACAATACTGCTGAAATCAGCCTCTAACCCAACAACCAAGACTTTTATCTGCAATGAAAGTAATTTATACCACTTTACTACCTGTGTCCACCTTATTATAATCATCATCATCATCCACTCTGGCCACTTTGAGGTACCTTAGAGGTCCATTATGTAGGTATACAAGTAAAGCCCATCTGCCCTCTACTCCATTCATCATCGGTCAGGTTCAGACCACAAAACGACAGATTTTATTTGTCTGATCTGCTATGGGACCAATAGGAGTAGCCGCACATGAGCCCAAGGTTACCATGTCCAAGGCCAAGCCTAGGCTAGAGGGGTGTATAAAGCCTTGGAACTGTATTCTCAGGAGAGATGGTGCTCCAGCCAATACCTTTAGGATGATCTAGATTGATCTTAAAGGTTTGTTACTACATGGCATACACACCTACACATAAGTCATTTATACCGTAGAGGTAAATTATGTTGGTACACAGTTATAGTCCATCTGCCTTCATCAATCAAATTCAGACCACAAACCTAAAGATATTATGGGTCTGCCATGGGACCAAAGAAAGCAGCCACACATTCGCCTAAGTTTGCCATGTCCAAGGCCAAGCCTAGGCTGGAGGTTATAAGGCCATTGAACTGTGTTCTCTGGAGACATTGAGCTCCATTCATTGTCTTTGGGATAAGCTGTATTGATCCCAAAGACTTATTTCTATGTAGGATAGATGGAATCTGTATGTGAAAGTCATTTATACCATTTTACTACCAGTGTCCACTTTATTACCATCCACTCTCTGGCCACTTTGATGTACCACAGAGGTCCATTATTTAGGTATACATTTAACAGCTGTGCTGCTCTCTTTCCCATTCATCATCGGACAGGTTCAGACCACAAATCTAAAGATATTATTTGTCTGATCTGCCATGGGACCTAATGGGAGCAGCCCAAGGTTACCATGTTCAAGGCCAAGCTTAGTTCAGAGGGCTATAAAGCTGTGGAACCGTGTTAGCAGGAGAGATGGAGCTCCGGTTGATGTCTTTGGGCTGAGCTGGATTGGTCTGAAAGACTTATTCCTACATGGCCAACGTAGAGTCTATATGTGAAAGTAATTTATAACACTTTACTACCAGTTTCCACTTTATTACCATCCACTCTCTGGCCATTTTAAGGTGCCATAGAGGTCCATTATGTAGGTATACAAGTGTAGCCAATCTACCCTCTACTCCATTCATTTTCAATCAGGTTCTGACCACAAAACGACAGCTATGTGTCTGATCTGCCTTGAGACCAATAGGAGCTGCTGCACATGAGCTCAAGGTTACCATGTCCAAGGTTAGGCCTAGGCTAGTGGGGTGTAAAGCCGTGGAACTGTGTTCTCAAGAAATATGGAGCTCCATCCAATACCTTTAGGATAAGCTGGATTGATATAGCAACTAATCATCCAACTGCAAGTACCTGATTCCACCACTGCTGTTGGTACAGTTGGAGAAAACGCTGGCTGAGCATATGTCTACTGTAGTAGATCTGTATGAGTCAGAGTTGTCTTAATGGGGTTTCTACACATTTCCAACTGAGCACCAGCACTACTGTGTAGATTGCATGATGTTACACCCAGAGGTCATCTATATTTGTTGGCTTTTTGCTGATTTAAAAATATGTTTCTTTGTCATACCTACAGAGCACTTCACTTGGTACACTCACTGTCCTATAGTCTATTATCATTGGTCACAGGATACAGCCCAAAGTACACTGTTGGCTGGATGTTGCTGGTTGGGGGACTTTTCTCAGTCCAGCAGTGACAGTCAGTGTCTCTGCAGTGCTGAGAATGACTGACCACCCAACAGGGTAACAAAGTATACAGAGAATCAGATGAACTCCAGTCATAATTGTAGTTTTTATATGGTCAGTGGCGCTGATATAATGGAGTGAGTGAAGAAACAAGGAGGTGTATCTAATAAAGTGCTCAGTGATGGTATATCAGAACACACTGTCATTTGTCCAGCCCTGTGGTGTCCGGTACAGGCTGCTATTTAGAGACTCATGTTCTTGCAGTTTTGTACCTAAATAAATCTCCTGTCATGGTCATAAAAAGAAGAACTTGCATTCACACACAGCTCAGCAGCTTTTGAGTTTGTACTGGCTTGTTTCTGGCTTGTTCAAAGCAGTGAAATTGTCAGCTGATGACAGGCGCTTAATGCTCTGTGTACTAACAATATCATAGCACAGAAGACTGTAACACCCAAGTTATTCTCACCAGGGTGAGTTTCATGGACTAATCAGAACATTCAAATAATATACTGCACCATTTGTTCATATTTTGATTTCATCAATCATATAAAATAGTGGATTACCAAGATGGTACTGGGGTAAATAAGCTAGAAATAAGTTTTCCTGGGGGACTATTTTGCCCCACAGCGCCCTGAACCTTTCTGACCTAAGCACCACTTGTGGACAGCGCTGGTGATTTCATGCTTTAAAATGAAATTCTGCTTAATTTGCTCTAAAATAGACGATTAGAAATTCAAGGAAAAAACCCGAGCTCGGTATGGAAATTCCTGAACGCTACCGTGTGACTTCACTAGTGAACAACAGTGAACAGCGTCGCGGTACAACAGCACTATGACTGACTGGGACTGAGAATGTTCCAGAACTGCTTCTTCAGATTCTGATGATGTTTCTGAATTTAAATCTGAAAGAGCTGTAATGTAGAAATAGACCACCATGTCACTTAGTCCTGATACTTTTAGTCAAACCACACCCACAACAGCAGCTCATCCTGAGTGTAAACAGTATCTAGCTAAACAACCAACATTATTCACAACAACAGCCTAGCAACCAGCTACACTCAGATATAGAGGTACAGTTATTGTAGTAAATATGATTAAAGTGAACTCGCTCTCATACGACTCTATAAACCTTCATAACTCAGCTACATTAGCTTAGCATAACTTGAGCCACCAAACTTAGCAAGTGAAGCTAACGTTAGCTAACATCAGCTAAAGCAGGCTCAGTAACTGAGCTTACCTGGTTTACCTCCACGTACACGGAGGCTCTTGAACTCCTCTCACTGGTTTCCTTACACGCCCATATTGTTAAACAGCGCCAGACTTAAGATCCAGTCGTTGTGTAAGCCTACGTCCCATAGCTGTGATAATCTTCAAATGATCTACAGATGACGGAGTGAGAGGATGGTCCTTTCCAGTGTGCATGTTTAAAGTTGACAGGTTTAGACCACTTTCTGGATATGTGGGGGGTCTTTTGGGTCGGGGGTTCACTGTACATCCAATTACTGCAGCCAAAAACAACAACACCTTTCTGTCATTGTGTATTACTGTAAGTGCATCTTCTAGCATTGTTGTCCACCATCTACATCACATGCATAACATCTACAGTGGGCGGAGCTAAACAGTCTTTTAAGCCGTATTTCTTGTAGAAAATAAAACCTTTTCTGACTTTTAATAATCACAAGTTAGGATCTCAAACTCTGCTGTAGTGAAGTGTTTTAGTCTAAAATCTTCTTGAGGCAGTAAACTCTTTAGACGTCTGGTTCCCACCTTTCTGAGTTTCTTTCGTTTCTCTCTATCAAGCCACTCTGACTAACTTTGTTAAAGTGTTATGCAGAAGTGTTAAGTGTGGTTAACGAGTTATAAGCAGGCAGATTGCAGTTGTGATGTGTGGTAGTAGTGTATTGATAGTTTGTCTTTGCACCCCTTGAACATATTGAGCAGGATTTCTCGTTTATAAGATAAGACAATCCTGTATTGGTCCCCCAGTGAGGAAATTCACAGATTTACAGCAGCAGTGGGACAGTGATGCATTTAGTACAAAAATAGATAAATAAACAGTACAGTATATATAATATAAATAAGTCAAGAACTTTGGAGAGTATACTTACAGATATTTGCACAAGGCATTCAGTACAAAGGCACTGAGGCACTGGGTACAAACAATAGATAAATAAACAGTACAGTATATTAGGGCTGTGTATTGGCAAGAACCTGGCGATACAATACATATTGTTTTACAGTGGTCACGATTCAATGTATCGCAATATATTGCCATACTGCAAGCAAAGTGATATATTGCAATTTTTCTATTAAAACACACCACTATATGAACAGGTTTATCAATATTTACAACAGCATTGCACACTTGTGCTGCTTGTTAATGTTGGAGTGGAGCTGAAAATGGATTGCAATACTGCCATCTAGTGGTCAGATGTTTAAACACAACACACAATGATTCACTGTCTGCCAGAAATCTGTGTATAAATACTGTGTTTTTGAGAATCGATACAGTATCACCAAACAAAATATCCCGATATTCGATATTGTCAATATTTTCTTACACCCCTACCGTATATACAATATACATAATAAAAGTTAAGGACTTTGAAGAGTATATTTACAGATAATTGCACAATTACTCCTAATAGCACACGGGGGAATGGAAAATATTGCACATTGTTATGTTACATGGAAAACTCTGTGTGTAGAGTTTAAGTGTGTGTGTGTGTGTATATATAGTCCACTGTGTATATGTGGTCCGCTGGGAGCAGTGCTGGTTATAGAGTCTAACAGCAGCAGTAAGGACGGACCTGTGATACCGCTCCTACACACACTTGGGGTGAAGCAGCCTGTCGCTGAAGAAGCTGCCCAGTGCTCCAATTGCTAAATTACCATATTACCGTATAACTAATACTGGATTTTGGTGGCCGCCTTATTTTTAAAGGGTTACAAATGGCAACCCATACAGCATCAACCTGAGATTTCAGACCAATCATGGCCCAGCTTCCGACAGCCTTCTGTAGAGCCCTCTGGTCCTGTTTGGGTCCTTGCAACATTCACTGCATGTAACAGAGCATACAGCATATATATGTAAAGCTTGTATGTTAAGCAATTGCTGCTCCATATATAACTTCCAAGTAGCAGTTTAGGGCTCTAAGCACTATAAGCTGAGTGAGGCTCCTCTAGTGATCAGGTAAATGTGGTCTTGTAAGTGAAAAGTGGTCAACACACAGAGAGCATTTGTACATTTAAACTGTGTAAAGGTTTTGGAACGTTTTGTATTTTTGATACATTTTAAACCTAGAAATTCAAGAAAATGTATATTACTTAACTGGGATTGCTCGGATAAGTGTGTATGTCTGTATGTAGTATTTTTTATTTTTTTTTAATTAAATAAGCTGCTGATCAGCTCCCTAAAAAATGTTATGGTTTATGTACATACAGCTAGAATATTAAAATACGTTGATGTAAAATGATGTAGCCATCAGCATGGGGCTGAAAATTAGTGAGGAACCCCATCTAAGTTGAGCATTGGTGAGGCTTCAGGCTGTGCAGTCCTAAGCTATTATCTGGTGAATCCTCTCTGGTGTAGCAGCTCTGTAATGGACTTAATTAAGTTCCTTATAGCTCTTTAATTCATAATCATACAGACAGTTCTGGTCATGTCTGGCTTGGCCTTGAGTGCTGTGCTTGTGTTCTCAACAGCAAAACAGCGCAGCAGATCTGTCCATGCTGGTGTTGGAGACTTTAGAGAAATCTGAGGCCAAAGTAGAAGAGGACATATTAGGTAAGTTTGAAAAAAAAAAATAATAAATGGGAGGGAAAAAAAAAGATATATATTACTACTACAGGACAAACGTTTTAGTTACACTACCAGTCAAATTTTTTAGATACACTACCAGTCAAACGTTTTAGATACACTACCAGTCAAACGTTTTAGATACACTACCAGCCAAACGTTTTAGATACACTACCAGCCAAACGTTTTAGATACACTACCAGACAAACGTTTAGTACACTACCAGACAAACGTTTTAGATACACTACCAGCCAAACGTTTTAGTACACTACCAGCCAAACGTTTTAGATACACTACCAGCCAAACGTTTTAGATACACTACCAGACAAACGTTTTAGTACACTACCAGTCAAACGTTTTAGATACACTACCAGCCAAACGTTTTAGATACACTACCAGTCAAACGTTTTAGTGTATGTATGTATATATATATATATATATATATATATATATATATATATATATATATATATATATATATATATATATATATATATATATATTTACGCGCGCACACACACACACACACACACACACATCATAGTTCTTGTTGCCTGTGTGTTGGGGTGTAAGCATGGATGATGTGACTTTGTCTGTATATCCTAAGTGTGGCCAGTACCACTAGAACTATGTGATGCTGTAATCTGCATGTATGTATTTCTTTCAGAGCATTTGGTTAAGCTGTTTAGCCTGATGGACCCCAACTCACCCGAGAGGGTAGCGTTTGTTTCCAGGGCACTTAAATGGTCTACAGGGGGCTCGGGGAAACTGGGACACCCCAAACTTCACCAGCTGCTGGCGGTCACACTGTGGAAAGGTATTCCTTTTTACTCCTTTTACTGCTGTTGAGAAAAGTGGTAAAACAGTATATCATATCATTCAGTATTGTTTAATATATAATGGGTACAGCAGGTGGGTCTGTGTGGAATTCAGTTCAGAGATGTGGTTGTAGAGCTATAAACGGTATGTGTACGAACGACTTGTGTGTAAATATACTGATATTTATATTAGTATAATAACCTCAGGTATTTTGATTATTTATTATGTATATTAGTATATTTATATGTTTGTATTATATAGAGATAGAAGGATTGATCGGCTATGTATCAATATTGGCCAATTTTTTTGCAAAATATGTGATCGGTAATGAGCCGATATTTCTCCAATTTAGCCAATCCCGACAGCGGATTGATGGCGTTAAACAAATGAGCCTAATTTCTGAATTTCCAGCTAGCGTTTAATAGCCCTAGCGTTTCACGTAGCCCTCTGTGAAACCCCCTTCCGGCCAGGTCCCTGCAAATCCTATCTGAACCACTAGGTGGAAATACACACCCTTTCATTTTCCATAGACTGACTAAAGCAGCGGCCTCGCGAGAACAGTTTATGGCGTTCACGGCATGTGCAGATAGAAAACATGTCGTCCGTCTGGCAGTGTGTTACCGTATGTGACGCAGACTCATCCAGGATGTTTTTAAAACTAGTAAAATCAGTGTGTCTCGTTGGGGAACAAAGACAAAGACATTTAACTCTACTAATCTGATACAGCACTGCACGCTACTGAATACAGTGAGTATCAGCAAACAGCAGAGCTAGCACCCACAGCTAACACAAAACAAACAACCCAGAACACCTACAGACCAGATCTGACCGGTACGAACAGAACAGCAGCAGCAATTCAAGATCTACATTTAATGATTCTAGATTTAGTTTAAAATAACAGAGTCTGAGTTTAATGACTGCAGTTTTTACTGCATGTATTTAATTCGTTTTTTTTTGTTTTAAATTAAGGGTCTAAATGTAATGATTGTAGTTTTGGGGATATTTGTTTTATTTACTTTGTTTATTTTCTGTTAATTTTGTTTAAAATATTATGCTGTTTCACATGAGCTCGTTAAAGATGGTAATAAACCAGTTTCTACATGTTTCATGACTTGCTTGCGCTAATAACTATATGTAGCTCTGCCGTGGCATATAGCCCCGCCTCCTATCGGTATCGGCTATCGGCCAATCACTCTGAAAGGTGATCGGCGATCAGAATCGGCCTCAAAAGCACTGATTGGTCCATCTGTAGTATTATTTATATTAGATTATCATAATTTATATGTGAAATAATTATAATTAAGTATGATTAACCTCTGCTTGGATCAGGGAAATCTCAGATTGTCTCCAGGCACCTTCTAAATTTGAAAATGCATTCAATGAGCAGACCCCAGTATTGTATCGAACTGAACTGTGAATTTGGTGAATTTTAGACTAAACTCAAATGTCTTTTTTTTTTTTTTTTTGTCTTCAGAACAAAATTACAGCGAGTCGCGCTACCACTTCCTGCACTCCTCCGACGGCGAGGGCTGCGCACAGATGCTGGTGGAGTATTCCACTGCTAGGGGCTTTCGCAGCGAGGTGGACATGTTTGTGGCTCAGGCGGTCTTACAGTGAGTGGACCTTCATTTCTTCATGGGGTGGGTGGGGGGGGGCGGGCAGGAATTAAAATAGCCTTTTCGTAACCTTTACAGTAAATCCAGCTTGCGTCAAAATGTCCACGCCCACTTCCTTTTTTTGTAGCTCCACGTTGCTGGTGTACAATTAAAACAGTAGCCCACTGTAGTTTGTGATGTGCTGAGATTGAGCCACCACCCAAATAATACCTGGTCAGCAGTAGTCTTGTGGTCAGAAACGGTAACTGGGGTAGAGTGGGGTTGATGCATTGGGCCACGGTGCAGCACCTTTTTCACCCTTTCTTCATGTGTTCACAGATTCCTGTGTCTAAAGAACAAAACTAGTGCATCAGTGGTTTTTACTACATACACACAGAAGCACCCATCCATAGAGAAAGGTCCTCCGTTCGTGCAGCCTCTTCTGAACTTCCTATGGTTCCTCCTCTTGGCGGTGGAAGGGTAGGGTATCATTCTTGTTATAGATTTAATTGCCTGAAACTAGTTTTAGTAGATTTGGCAACATAGTTTATTAGGTATTGGTTTTAGGGGCTGTTTATTTTCCAAATACACACTAATTTCACAGCCATTGCCCAGATATTCACACACAGGACAATAACAATGCACAACACGGCCATGTGAGTTGAATTACAAACAATTCTTTCTCAAATTATTTCAGACTGTAAACACTACACACACTGCAGATTCATACTGGATTAACATCACTCCACAGTTATTACTGTATCAGGCTGTAAACACTACACACACTGCAGATTCATACTGGATTAGCATCACTCCACAGATATTACTGTCAGACTGTAAACACTACAGATTCATACTGGATTAGCATCACTCCACAGTTATTACTGTATCAGACTGTAAACACTACACACACTGCAGATTCATACTGGATTAGCATCACTCCACAGATATTACTGTCAGACTGTAAACACTACAGATTCATACTGGATTAGCATCACTCCACAGATATTACTGTCAGACTGTAAACACTACACACACTGCAGATTCATACTGGATTAAAATCACTCCACAGTTATTACTGTCAGACTGTAAACACTACACACACTGCAGATTCATACTGGATTAAAATCACTCCACAGTTATTACTGTCAGACTGTAAACACTACACACAGAGCAGATTCATACTGGATTAGCATCACTCCACAGTTATTACTGTCAGACTGTAAACACTACACACACTGTAGATTCATACTGGATAAAAATCACTTCACAGTTATTACTGTCAGACTGTAAACACTACACACACTGTAGATTCATACTGGATAAAAATCACTTCACAGTTATTACTGTCAGACTGTAAACACTACACACACTGCAGATTCATACTGGATTAGCATCACTCCACAGTTATTACTGTCAGACTGTAAACACTACACACACTGGAAATTCATACTGGATTAAAATCACTCCACAGTTTTTAGTGTCAGACTGTAAACACTACACACACTGCAGATTCATACTGGATTAGTATCACTCCACATTTCCTACTGTCCGATGTAAAGACTACACCAGAAACCAGTGAGTGTGCCGTTTCTAGATGTTCTCTGTTTGAAGACAGGCTGTTATTTTTTTCATATACTCTGTGTTTCCTGCTTGCAGGGGGAAGCTGACAGTCTTTACAGTGTTATGTGAGCAGTATCAGCCATCACTGAAGAGGGACCCCATGTATAACGAGGTAAACGCCTGCACAGAGTCATAAAACGATTTCATTAACATGTTTGATACTTGGCTTTCAAAGCATGATTCATCACTCAATCAGACCAGTGGCAGGGTACTTTACATCCCTGAAGCTGACACTTAAAGCTTCATGCATAATGACATAGGCATGCGAGCAGCTGCTCAGCCTTTGAAGCCCATTTATGATGCTTCTGGTTCAGAACTCTGCCGCTCCACATTGAATATTTGTGCTTGCGCTTGACTTTGGGGGTGTGGCTTTCTACAGTGTTAATGCGCTGCGTTGAGACCGAAATGTAATAATACAATAACAATCTATTAATTAAGCCAGTTATTGCAGTAGCGTTGTTTGAACACCAAAGCTGGCACAAGCTGACACCTAATTCCTGCTTTCTCCTAATTCTAGTGTCTAGACTATTCAAAAACAAAAAAAAATGGGTTTTTCTATATCTGATGCCAATGTTTAGAGGTCAGGATTGGCCGATATCTAGTTTTCCATTTTAGTATTTGTTACTAAAATGTCACACTAGTAATAAGTGGATGCACAACTTAACATTACTTATTGAACACTGACTTAACAAAAAGAAAACAAAATATTTTTATACGTCTCTTTAACAAACAAGTGCATTAAAACAGGATACAGTCCAGCCACGTGGACTGATGGAGTCCATTGGAACAGTGTTTTTGCTTGCAGTGTATTGATAACAGTGTTTTGTTCTTTCTGTCTTTGCTTCCTTACGTGCCTGGTATGCCAGTACCTGGACAGAATAGGACAGCTGTTCTTCGGAGTACCACCAAAACAGTCCTCATCGTATGGTGGCCTGCTAGGTACGTTCTGTTTATGTATTAGGTTTTGCTCCTACCTCCAGTAGGGTCAGTCAGCTAAACTTGAAGCTTGTTTATTTAGTTTCATGCTGGAGTTGCAATGTAAATATACAGAAGCTAACAAGTAATAGAAAGCTTAAAAAAGATGTTGGCACTTGCTGGGTATAAGAGCTTCCATTACCTGTTAGCTACATTTGTTTAGTAGCTCCAGTGCAGAACTGAGGAACTGCTTTGGACACCAACCAAACATGGCCCAACTGGTCCAACTACAAGTGGAAAATAGGGTTCCTTTGAATTTTGGGATATATTGGTTCTGCCAGTTGTCAGAAAAGCATTTCTTACCACAAGTCATAGTCAAGTGTTTTATCAGTGATCGGTGACTAATTCTGATTTCCTTTAATACCACAGGGAATCTTTTGAACAGTCTAATGGGTTCGGGTGAAGACGAGGAGGGCGAGGAGGCTCAGGAGAACAGCAGCCCCATCGAGCTGGACTGAAAACGGTCCGCCCCGCAACCGGAGGCGACCTCGTCCTCTCGAACCAAACCTCACGACTTCTCCACCATCCCAAAAAAACAAAACAAACTAACTAAACGAAAGCACCAAACCAGAGTACCCCCTCTCCAGCACCGCCAGAAAAACCAACCAACCAACCAAAACAAGTTAGCCCATTCAGGACTGGATCAAACTAGAAACTCCTTTTTTCAGCCAGATGGGGGCATCATGGGATACAAGTAGCTACATTCAGTTTTCATTTTCAGGTTTTTCAGTTCATTTTTCAGATGATTTTTTTTTTTTCTACTGTCTAGTTTTAAGGCGGCGGCGGTGGCGCGCGGGGGGGACACAAACCATCTTGGACTACTTGTTTTTTTTAAATAACAGTCAAACCAGAACAGAAAAGAGAAGAAAAACTACAGATACATTTCACTCATAATCATAAAACTGAGCGTTAACTCCACCCCACTCACTCACTGAACCCTGGGAAACGTAGTCTGCTGTTTGTGAAACGGGACTTCTGAACACACATCCAGCCACGACGGGCGAAGGTAGTTAATTGTATTGATGGAAGTAATTGAATTACTTATAATCCACGCTAACGTACTTCGGTAATTCTCAGTATACTAGGCGAAGGTGGTGAGCAGCTCGGCCACGTCTCGTCCCGCCGGGGAAGTGTTTTGCTGTATTTTTAAGTTTCCGACTGAGTTTCACCACCACTACTCCCGTTATTATCATGTTGCGAGTGTGTGTTTGAGTGCGAGTGTGTGTGTGTGTGTGTGTGTGTGTGTGTATGTTGGAGTGGGATGTCAAGACTTTAGCTTGCCCTCCTTAGTACACTGCTCACCTTTGCTGTCTGAAACAGGTGTTCGTTATTATTTTCGTCTTTCCTGAACTTTGAAAGAGCTCAATAAAAAAAAGAGCTGATCTAAATGGTAGTGGGTGCTTAATTTTGGTTTTTTGAACGACATAAGACTGTTGGGGGCTTTTTCTTTAGGATTTCCAAATAAAAGTTCCAGAGTAATTTACTCAAGGAAGGTCATAATGAGGACCAGCTCTACTGAAACCTACCAGGCATTCCAACGCAGTGTCTATATACCATGTGACACACCAGCTAACATCCAGAGTAACCACCGTGTGTGGCTTGGACAGCAGCTAGACGGACTGGAAGACTCAATAAGGTCCTGGTAGGTGGTCGCAGGTGGTCACAGGCCACACCTGCTGGAGGGAGCGTGGAGGAGGATCCATAGAGCCAACACCACCATCAAGGTGATACTCAGTTGGGTGCAAGTCTGGGGAATCAGGGGTTCAGGGTAGTACTTGGAAGTCTCGACCAGCTCTGTGATGTGTCTTATTGTCTTGCTGGAAGATCCCATCCACCCCAGAGAAGACCATCAGCATGTATGGTGCACGTGATCTGCAAGGATGGATTCAGACCCAAATCGATTTAGAGTGTCTTCCACATGGATGAGTGGGTCCAGAGAATGCCGCCCTCTAAATTAGAAACATAATAATGTGACTCGACCATATAATGAGTATGAGTGGACTCCAGCATTTGGCTTTAACATCTAAAATATGCAAAAAGATATCTTCTATTTATTAATAGCTCAGATGTTTGAACATCCCATGATCATAGGCCAACGTTACACTGTTCCACAGCTTCTTTGTATGTATGGAATCTTTGTTCTCTGGTCTGTTGTATATACTGTATTAGCTATTAGTAGCTCAGTTAGCTGAGTCTGATCTGTGTGGGTTGGGGGGGGGTGTTATTTCTACATTAAAATCCATATTTTTATAGACACCACCATCTCACACAGTGTCAACATATTACAAGATGGTGGGCGTGTGCTGCTGTGAATTGCCTTGTAAAGCCTAAAATAATAAAATTGTTTAAAAGTCTGTCATACCACATCGTTTGTCTTTTACATATTACAAAGATGGTCCACCTCCAAGTTCAGCTCTTAAACGATTATATGAAGATTTGATGAAGATATAATAGATAATTCACTCCCACCCCTAGAATACATGACCTTCACCAAGTTTTGACTGAGTTCTCTTTGAATTCTCTTTCAAACCATCTACTCAGGGAAGGGGGCCGAAGCACGGCCCAAGTTCTTTTGCATGTTGTGTGCAGTTACACTTTTCCACCAGAGAGGTCTCCAAAGGCCCTCAATTTAGAAAATGGCTTTAATTGGTATGACCTCATATGTCAAATTCATGGTTTTCAGGCTTTGTAAGCTGGAATTCCTAGATTTAGTTTTTTCCTATACATTCCCAACATGGTCAAGCTACATGGTCGACCTGAAAAAGCATGAATAACTAAATTTCATAGCATATGTATCTTCGCATACATCAAACTAGAAACTGTTCATGTAACATTAGTAAGTCTGGAGTTTGGAATTCCTAGCTGAGAAGACGTTTCCTTTATTTTGTCCCAGTCAGAAACTGGAAATTCCTAGTACTGAGCTTCAGGAAAAGGTGGCATTGAAGAAGCTTGGAGACGTTGCATGTTAGAGTCTTTTATATAAGATTACACATAAGAACAAAGTACAAAGTGCAGAATGTGTTAATGTCTATGCTAATGACTTCAGGCTTGAGGCGTTGCTAGAGCTGCGAATGTTAAAATCATGTTATCTTTCATCAACGATCACAAGTGGAACGTTCTTTCCTCCTCCATGCTTCCGGACTCCTGGTCAGCAGCCCCATGAAAGCCCACCTGGAACTGGACAACGATGCTGAAGCCAGATGAGTGTTGAAGGTTAAAGATGGCCGGCGTGTTTTTAGGCTCGTGACTGCAGAGAGAGACGCAGCAGCATGTCTGAAAGATGCGACAGCTCAGGCTGCTGCGCCTGCTGCTTGATGTGCTCCAGCGTGCGGACCTAACACACATGGACAGACAGACAGACAATACAGTGGCTTTTATTTAATATGGGTACATACTGTGTTGCACTAAATTCAGTTAAGTTGCACGTCTGCCTTCACACGCATATGACCTTGAGTGGCGTCCCATTCTTAATCCATAGGGTTTAATATGATGTCGGCCCAACCTTTGCAGCTATAACAGCTTCAGCTCTTCTGGGAAGTCTCTCCACATGGTTTAGAAATGTGTTTATGGGAATGCTTGACCGTTCTTCCAGAAGCACATTGGTGAGGTCAGACAATGATGTTGGACGAGAAGGTCTGGCTCGCAGTCTCCGCTCTAATTCATCCCATCAGGTTGAGGTCAGGACTCTGTGCAGGCCAGTCAAGTTCTTCCACACCAATCTCGCTCCTCCATCTTTATGGAGCTGCTTTGTGCACTGGTGGGCCATCATGTTGGAAGAGGAAGGGGCCGTCCCCAAACTGGTCCCACAAAGTTGGGAGCATGAAATTGTCCAGAATCTCTGAAGCATTAAGAGTTCCTTTTACTGGAACTAAGAGGCCGAGGCCACCTCCAGAATAACAACCCCACACCATGATCCCCCCTCCACCAAACACTCGGCACAATGCAGTCAGACAAGTATCGTTCTCCTGGCAACCGCCAAACCCAGACTCGTTTATCGGATTGCAAGACAGAGAAGTGTGATTGGTCACTCCAGAGAACACGTCTCCACTGCTCTAGAGTCCAGCGGTGGCGTGCTTTACACCATTGCATCTGCCTGGGGCTTGAATGAAGCTGCTCAGCCATGGAAACCCATTCCATGAAGCTCTTTCACTCTGTTCTTGAGCTGATCTGAAGGCCACATTTGATATTAAAGAAAGATTTGTTTCCAGGTAAATGACTCAATCATTCTATAACATTATTTGCACTGGAACGAGGGATGAATAAACGACAAGTAGACGACTGCGGGTCTGTGTGTTTGGGGATCTGCTCTGAGTGAGTTCAGACAGTTTGGAGGTTGTAGGTTAACTGAAACCATGATGTTTGGGTTCGACCAAAAAGGAATGGGACCCTATGGGAAGAACAAGGGATGAATAAACGACAAATAAATGGGTCAGTATGTCTGTGGATTAGAGTTTGGGGACCTGTCTTAAAAGAGTACAGGCAGTTTGGAGGCTGTAGGTTAAACAAAACCATGATGTCTGGCTGTGTTCGAAAATGAATGGGACTCTATAGGGGCAAAAAAGAGGGATGGAAAAAACAGGCAAGCAAATGAGTGCGGGTTGAACCAACACTGCAGTCATGGTCGGGGGTCCGCCCTGAGTCAGTGTATGCGAAACAGTGTGTTTCGGTCGAGCAGAAGTTTAGTAGATTGGCGTCCACTTTTAAACTCTATTCATTCTCTATGGGAAACTGTGCATCCGATCAAAACACTGTATATAAGCCCGAACCAGACAATCAGACCGGATCCTCTGGAGTATCTCCAAAACTGCGGGACGAGCTATGTGGTGAAGATCTGTGAGAAAGGAATAAACGCAACCATGATTAACATAATTATCAGCGTGAGCTGGACAGAGACTGACCGAGGTGCGCGTGTCGCAGTATCCGTTCTTGTGGCTCAGGTTCCACAGGTTGACGGCGAGCTGGTTGAGTTTGTTGTTGCGCAGATCTCCGTGAGCCAGCAGAATGCTGAACAGAGCGAAGGCGAGGCTGCCCTGCCTGCGCACACCCTGAAAAACACACAAATGCCCTTGTGTTACATTTGTATTACTATCTTTGTAGAGACTTTTCTATTGACTGGTGTGATGTTATAGGTAACATAGGTAAGTAATGCTGACCCTAATCCTAAACCTAATCCTATGGTAACCAAAGGGCTGTTTTAGCTTATCCAAAAAAAGCTTCACTTGTGGTGACCAGACACCGTTGTCTTGCGAGGACCAACATCGTTTTCAACAACCTCCTATCACCAACAGGTGAGGCCTTATTACCCTACAGAAATACAATATATAACAAGTGTGATGAGATATAATTATACACGACTCACTCACATTTGTGGTCCATTAAAGATTAAATAATGTTTTTTGTATTCCAAGTTTGGCTAAAAGAGAGTTCTAGAAATGTGCTGTTGTGTTGTTTGTGTTCAGGCCAATGAAGGCTTCGTGAAAATCAGCCCAACATTCCTGTAAAGGACTTGGGAAGCGAACTGGAAAATGAAGAAAATTCGGAATTTCAGTTCTGGTACGCTTGGGTCCCTCTCACCTCTTCTCGTCCGAGGGTCTTCAAGTGGTCAAGCACTTGACCAATCAGAGTCTCACACAGTCTGCTGATCTCTGCAACAAACTTGGGGTCTCCACCGTACAGCGTCTCATTGGAGTCAACTGGAGGGACAGCAGAGCGTTTTCATGGTTAACTCTCGTGATAGACAGACAAACAGACAGACAGACAGACAGATAGATAGACTGACAGCCAACAGATAGATAGATGAATGGACAAATAGATACACAGGTGGTCAGGTGGATAGATAGATAGATAGATAGATAGATAGACAGACAGACAGACAGACAGACAGACAGACAGACAGACAGACAGACAGACAGACAGACAGACAGACAGACAGATAGATAGATAGATAGATAGATAGAGACTGTTGGTACCTTTAGGAATGGTGTAGAGGTAGTTCTCCTGACTCATGGCAGCCAGCAGTGGGAGTGCACTGATGTACACTCTCACTTTAGCATCACTGTTATCCTCCCAGGTGTAGTCCTGCACCATGTTCAACAGCCCTCGCACCAGATACAGCACCCCCTGCTCAGGGTGGTCCTAAACAAACACACAGCAGACCTTTTTAAGAACCAATACACAACAGCTCTGACTGGACAGCTGGTTCCCGCTGTAGGTTCCTCAGGAAGTGATGGAAGCTCACTACTGTATACGGTTTATATGGCGTCAACTCTCGTCTACGCTGTTTTGGTCAATAAAGCATGAAGTAGATTAGTATACTAATACACCCGAGAGCTCTGAACCAGAGAATGGAGGGACACGAAAAAGAGGCATTGAAAAGACTGAAGATCTAAAACCAGGCACCAGTACGGATGAGCCCTGCAGGTGAGTTTGCTATTCAAATGTTCAAATTTTTATACAAATGATATTTAAATATTTCCCAACCAGAAAACTGGCCAACATTTTACTGTAGGGTTTGTTTATAAGTCTACATAACACCTACATAACATCGCTCTCCAAAGAAAAACGTGTATCTATTTTTCTTCCTATTTTATTTGTTTACATTGTCTACGTTTAAACTGTGTGTAAATTTTATGATGAATGGACCAATAGAACTGCTCCAAAATCGTCTGGAAACAGTTTTTGTCTGGCATTTTTTAGCTGCAATAATCTCCACAACGTTCTAGGGGCAGTCGTGGGCTGAAGGTTAGGGATCCGGTCTTATGACCCTGGGCCCAACAGCAGATGACTGAAGTCCTTCAGCAAGGAACCTAACCACCAACTGCTCCCTGGGTGTCATGGATAGGGTTCGCTCCGGGCAGGTGTGCTCACTACTGCCCCCTAGTGTGTGTGTGTTCACTACATTTACATTTACATTTACATTTACATTTACGGCATTTAGCAGACGCTCTTATCCAGAGCGACTTACAAAAGTGCTTAGTGTTGGTTAGAGTATGAATCTCTATCTAGTACAAACAGGTTTAAGTCCAAACTACTCTTATACTCAAACACTGCCATAAACACAGGGCCAGTGCTGATACCTAGAAAAAAGACAACGCAATACCTAGCAAGACTGGAACACCTACAGAAAAGAGAACAAATACAAGACTACATACAGTACAAGTGCAGTACTTATCCAGTGCTCCTAGAAGATCAAGTGCAATTACAGTTTATACCAGTACTTTAGTATATTAGTGATTATAAGTGCTTCACAAAGAGACGGTGGTCTTCAGTCTGCGTTTGAAGACCGTGAGAGAGTTCGCTGTTTGGACAGCCAGTGGAAGTTCGTTCCACCATCTGGGCTCCAGGACAGAGAAGCGTTTTGTTGCATGTCTTCCATGAATCTTGAGAGATGGCGGGTCAAGCTGAGCCGTACTTGAAGCGCGAAGGGCTTGAGGTGCGGTTCGACTTTTGACCATTGCCATCACTGCCATCACTAGTGTGTGTGTGGGTGTTTCACTGCACGGATGGGTTAAATGCGAAGATCAAATTCCACTGGATGTAAACACAAGTGGCAAATAGCTAACTAATAACATGAACTTTCAGTGGACAACAGTATACATAACTACGCATGTGCTTTATATACATAACGTACAGACACTCACTGCTATGCAGCTTTACAAGAACAATATTATTTTCCCTAATTCTGTGTTTAGTCCCAATATGGACATTTAAAGCTGCTTAAAACATCAAATTAATATAATTCATATAGTTACCATTTCTACACAAGCCATTCAGAGTGGTTTGATGTGAAAAATGGTTCACTTTAGAGAAACACACCTCCACCATGCATGGGTTTTAAAATATATTGCCGGCGTCCAAAGAAAAACAAGCATCTCCATTTCTGCCATTTAAACCCGACAGCTGTTTTTTATACCCTGTGACAGTTTCATGATGAATGGTCCAATAGAAATGCTCTAAAATCTCTCAGAATAAAACCTCTCAACATTGACTTACATTGAAAGTAAAGAACGTTCTTGGCCTCTACTGGTTTTTCTTTGGACAGTCACAAAATGCTTAAGACAAAAATAGTAACACAATGTCTCGAGCATCAGACGTCTGGTTCCCATCACCACCATTATCAACAATTCTAACAATGTTAGTTGCTCTAAAACTTCTCCCATTACATTAAACCGGCTTCAATGCCTTTGTTAACAATCTGTACTGTCTCATTATAATCTATAGAATCTCTGTATCCTCTCAGTATGAGCGTATCAGCTCTAGCTCTTAACCAGTTCTGCATGTCTGAGAGATAAAGAAAGATAAAAGTGCTGGACCTACCGGCACCACCAGCAGAGTGGACAGGAAGTTGTTGATGAAGTCCAGCAGGAAGGACTCAGAGGAACGCTGTTTACCCTCCACGCTGATGGTGCGCGGCACCTCTGGCAGAATACTGACCGCTGCCTTCAGAAAGGCATCAGCTGAGAGAGAGAGAGAGAGAGAGAGAGAGAGAGTAAGAGAGAGAAGAAATTCCTCAAACCAACATCAGAGAGTCAATAGCTGTTGGTCAACCTGACACAAAGGCACTGGTCAGTTCTACTGTACAAAAGTCTTAGTCACCATCATTAAAACAGACATAAATAATCATACATAAAATACAAACTAACATTAATATCTTATTGAGAAAGAACCCGAACCCTAGATCATATCTTGAGCTCCAGTTTGAAGATTTCATATTTTAAATATGAAAACGTCCCCAAGAGTCTAACACTTTTGCACAGTGCTGTTTAAGTAAATGTAGGACACATTCTTTTCAGTAATTCTGCACTGGAGCTATCCGGCTGATGTAGCTAAGAAGATAAGTGTATACAAGATATAAGAGTATACGGCCAGTATAACAGTATATGGCCAGTATAAGAGTATAGCAGTATACAGCCAGTGTAACAGTATACAGCCAGTATAACAGTATACAGCCAGTATAACAGTATATGGCCAGTATAAGAGTATAACAGTATACAGCCAGTATAACAGTATATGGCCAGTATAAGAGTATAACAGTATACAGCCAGTATAACAGTATATGGCCAGTATAAGAGTACAAGAGTATACAGCCAGTATAACAGTATACAGCCAGTATACGAGTATAACAGTATACAGCCAGTATAAGAGTATAACAGTATACAGCCAGTATAAGAGTATAACAGTATACAGCCAGTAAAACAGTATATGGCCAGTATAGGAGTATAACAGTATACAGCCAGTATAACAGTATATGGCCAGTATAAGAGTATAACAGTATATGGCCAGTATAACAGTATACAGCCAGTATAACAGTATACAGCCAGTAAAACAGTATATGGCCAGTATAGGAGTATAACAGTATACAGCCAGTATAACAGTATATGGTCAGTATAAGAGTATAACAGTATATGGCCAGTATAACAGTATACAGCCAGTATAACAGTATATGGCCAGTATAAGAGTATAACAGTATACAGCCAGTATAACAGTATATGGTCAGTATAAGAGTATAACAGTATATGGCCAGTATAACAGTATACAGCCAGTATAACAGTATATGGCCAGTATAAGAGTATAACAGTATACAGCCAGTATAACAGTATATGGTCAGTATAAGAGTATAACAGTATACAGCCAGTATAACAGTATATGGTCAGTATAAGAGTATAACAGTATATGGCCAGTATAACAGTATACAGCCAGTATAACAGTATATGGCCAGTATAAGAGTATAACAGTATACAGCCAGTATAACAGTATATGGTCAGTATAAGAGTATAACAGTATATGGCCAGTATAAGAGTATAACAGTATATGGCCAGTATAACAGTATACAGCCAGTATAACAGTATATGGCCAGTATAAGAGTATAACAGTATACAGCCAGTATAACAGTATATGGTCAGTATAAGAGTATAACAGTATACAGCCAGTATAACAGTATATGGCCAGTATAAGAGTATAACAGTATACAGCCAGTATAACAGTATATGGTCAGTATAAGAGTATAACAGTATACAGCCAGTATAACAGTATATGGCCAGTATAGGAGTATAACAGTATACAGCCAGTATAACAGTATATGGTCAGTATAAGAGTATAACAGTATACGGCCAGTATAACAGTATACAGCCAGTATAACAGTATATGGCCAGTATAAGAGTATAACAGTATACAGCCAGTATAACAGTATATGGCCAGTATAAGAGTATAACAGTATACAGCCAATATAAGAGTATAACAGTATACAGCCAGTAAAACAGTATATGGCCAGTATAGGAGTATAACAGTATACAGCCAGTATAACAGTATATGGCCAGTATAAGAGTATAACAGTATACAGCCAATATAAGAGTATAACAGTATACAGCCAGTAAAACAGTATATGGCCAGTATAGGAGTATAACAGTATACAGCCAGTATAACAGTATACAGCCAGTATAACAGTATAACAGTATACAGCCAGTAAAACAGTATATGGCCAGTATAGGAGTATAACAGTATACAGCCAGTATAACAGTATATGGCCAGTATAAGAGTATAACAGTATATGGCCAGTATAAGAGTATAACAATATACAGCCAGTATAACAGTATACAGCCAGTAAAACAGTATATGGCCAGTATAAGAGTATAACAGTATACAGCCAGTATAACAGTATACAGCCAGTATAAGAGTATAACAGTATACAGCCAGTATAACAGTATATGGCCAGTATAAGAGTATAACAGTATACAGCCAGTATAACAGTATATGGCCAGTATAAGAGTATAACAGTATATGGCCAGTATAAGAGTATAACAATATACAGCCAGTATAACAGTATACAGCCAGTAAAACAGTATATGGCCAGTATAAGAGTATAACAGTATACAGCCAGTATAACAGTATACAGCCAGTATAACAGTATAACAGTATACAGCCAGTATAACATTATATGGCCAGTATAAGAGTACAAGAGTATACAGCCAGTATAACAGTATACAGCCAGTATAATAGTATAACAGTATACAGCCAGTATAACAGTATATGGCCAGTATAAGAGTATAACAGTATACAGCCAGTATAACAGTATATGGCCAGTATAAGAGTATAACAGTATACAGCCAGTATAACAGTATACAGCCAGTATAAGAGTATAACAGTATACAGCCAGTATAAGAGTATAACAGTATATGGCCAATATAAGAGTATAACAGTATACAGCCAGTATAACAGTATATAGCCAGTATAAGAGTATAACAGTATACAGCCAGTATAACAGTATACAGCCAGTATAAGAGTATAACAGTATACAGCCAGTATAACAGTATACAGCCAGTATAACAGTATAACAGTATACAGCCAGTATAACAGTATATGGCCAGTATAAGAGTACAAGAGTATACAGCCAGTATAACAGTATACAGCCAGTATAATAGTATAACAGTATACAGCCAGTATAACAGTATATGGCCAGTATAAGAGTATAACAGTATACAGCCAGTATAACAGTATATGGCCAGTATAAGAGTATAACAGTATACAGCCAGTATAACAGTATACAGCCAGTATAACAGTATATGGCCAGTATAAGAGTATAACAGTATACAGCCAGTATAACAGTATATGGCCAGTATAAGAGTATAACAGTATACAGCCAGTATAAGAGTATAACAGTATACAGCCAGTATAACAGTATACAGCCAGTATAAGAGTATAACAGTATACAGCCAGTATAACAGTATACAGCCAGTATAAGAGTATAACAGTATACAGCCAGTATAACAGTATACAGCCAGTATAAGAGTATAACAGTATACAGCCAGTATAAGAGTATAACAGTATACAGCCAGTATAAGAGTATAACAGTATACAGCCAGTATAACAGTATACAGCCAGTATAAGAGTATAACAGTATACAGCCAGTATAACAGTATACAGCCAGTATAAGAGTATAACAGTATACAGCCAGTATAACAGTATACAGCCAGTATAAGAGTATAACAGTATACAGCCAGTATAAGAGTATAACAGTATACAGCCAGTATAACAGTATACAGCCAGTATAAGAGTATAACAGTATACAGCCAGTATAAGAGTATAACAGTATACAGCCAGTATAAGAGTATAACAGTATACAGCCAGTATAACAGTATACAGCCAGTATAAGAGTATAACAGTATACAGCCAGTATAACAGTATACAGCCAGTATAAGAGTATAACAGTATACAGCCAGTATAACAGTATACAGCCAGTATAAGAGTATAACAGTATACAGCCAGTATAAGAGTATAACAGTATACAGCCAGTATAAGAGTATAACAGTATACAGCCAGTATAACAGTATACAGCCAGTATAAGAGTATAACAGTATACAGCCAGTATAACAGTATACAGCCAGTATAAGAGTATAACAGTATACAGCCAGTATAACAGTATACAGCCAGTATAAGAGTATAACAGTATACAGCCAGTATAAGAGTATAACAGTATACAGCCAGTATAACAGTATACAGCCAGTATAAGAGTATAACAGTATACAGCCAGTATAAGAGTATAACAGTATACAGCCAGTATAAGAGTATAACAGTATACAGCCAGTATAAGAGTATAACAGTATACAGCCAGTATAAGAGTATAACAGTATGCCACTCAGGTACATTAGTAAACAGTGTACTGATCAACTCCACTCTGCTTGTGGTAAATGTATGATTCTTCAGGCTGCAGTTTGCAAAATGCCTGCATCGTTTATTAGCCTTATTGGCCTCATAGCTCCCTGTACAGGACTAGAGAAGTAATCTTCAGACAGCAAACACGTCTCGACTGATAGACTTCTGGCCTAACCCTTTACAGGACGCCACACAGTAATTATAGTGTTCATTAAACTGGCTCTGAAATCTGACAGTGCTTACCTTGAGAAAGGCACTGATTGGCCAGCGCCACCTGCCCTGAGAGCAGGTAGAGGTGGAGGCGGCTGAAGATGCTGGTGAGGGACGGGATGGTGATGAAGCTGTAGGCTGCACACGCCTGCACAGAGACAAACCAAAAACCCTGAGCAATTACTACATTCAGCAACGAGTGAATTTCCCTGCTCCTAGCTTAAAGGGTCACCCCTAATTCTGAAAGGACATCTACCTGATTCTCAGAACACTTTATTATTAAATATTAAACAGTATTAATACAGTAAGTAGAGCTTTTACATACGTCAGTGTTTATTTAACCCTTTCCAAGCTTCTCCTAAACAACCCAGTATTATTTACAGTTCTCATCTAATACCTGCTTTGACTGCTCAGTACTTCATTAAACTAAATCAAGATTGCTGCTGAAGGAGCTGAACACATTAATACAATGTCTGGGGCGTCCAGGAGAAATCTGGAACTACACTTCTTCTAACTGGAGCTCAAGATCTGATCTACTTCTCTCACAATAACATATTCATGTTACTTTGTATTGTATGTATGATTATTTACATCTGTTCTAATCAGATCTGCTGTTCTTACTGGTGAACATACACATTATTGATCAGATAAAGTTGCTCAGTAGTGTGTGTATATATATACATACATACATAAACACACATTATGGTTCTCTAAACTCATGGAAGAAGTTGTGGGGCTTAGAGACTGACCCTGACGAACGCTGCAGTCTTGCGAGAGTGGCTGCCTCCCATCACCCGCCTCGTCTCCATGGCTAACTGGTCCACCGTCTATATCAAACAAAAAAAAGCTTTTTATTAAAAAAATGTTTCCTTTTCTTTTATTTTTGATCATCCTTCCAAATAAACAGGACAAATTTCAAAAAAGGCACGGGTGGCTGGAGCCAATCCCAGTGTCATCGGGCGAAGGCCGACACACTCATGCACACGCGCGCACACACCTACAGGGAGTTTAGAGTGAGGATCCTAACATGCATGTGTTTGGACTGTGGGAGGAAACCGGAGTACCCGGAGAAACCCACTCAAGCACGGAGAGAACCTACACACTCCACACAGAACCACCCGGACACACAGTAACATATATTCTCTATCATTACATTCAAATCTGCACTGCTGATTCAATGACAAGGACACTTGGTGACCGAGTGTATATACAATAGCCTTTCATCAGATTCAATAATAAAATCACAATAAAATCTAGAATAATCTTCACAAACGTGAAATCAACTGAAAGTTTTGAATGAAAAATTTTGATCCATTATTTTAGGTGATAATTTTTTTAAAGAGAGAGAGAGAGAGACATAGACATATATAGAGAGAGAGACAGACATAGAGAGATATATAGACATAGAGACACAGAGAGAGAGACAGACATAGAGACATAGAGAGAGAGACATAGAGAGAGAGAGACAGAGAGAGAGAGAGAGAGAGAGAGAGAGAGACAGAGAGAGAGAGAGAGAAAGAGACATAGAGACATAGACATATAGAGAGAGAGAGAGACAGACATAGAGAGATGTATAGACATAGAGACACAGAGAGAGAGACAGACATAGAGACACAGAGAGAGAGACATAGAGAGAGAGAGACAGAGAGAGAGAGAGAAAGAAAGAGACATGGAGACATAGACATATAGAGAGAGAGAGAGAGACAGACATAGAGAGATATATAGACATAGAGACACAGAGAGAGAGACAGACATAGAGACATAGAGAGACATAGAGAGAGAGAGACAGAGAGAGAGAGAGACAGAGAGAGAGAGAGACAGAGAGAGAGAGAGACAGAGAGAGAGAGAGAGACATAGAGACATATATATATATATATATATATATATATATATATATATATATATATATATATATATAGAGAGAGAGATAGAGAGAGAGAGAGAGAGAGAGAGAGGGAGAGAGAGATACGGAGAGAGAGAAAAAGAGAGAGACAGAGAGAGAGAGAGAGAGAGAGAGACATAGAGAAAGAGAGATAGACATAGAGAAAGAGAGACATAGACATAGAGACATAGTATATATATATATATAGACAGATAGATAGATAGAAAGAGAGAAAAAGAGAGAGGCAGAGAGAGAGAGAGGGGCATAGATAGAGAGAGAGAGAGAAACAGAGACAGAGAGAGAGACAGAGAGAGAGAGAGAAGGAGAGAGAGGGAGGGAGAGAGAGAGAGAGAGAGAGAGAGGGAGAGGGAGAGGGAGAGAGAGAGAGAAACAGACAGAGAGAGAGAGAGAGAGAGAGAGAAGGAGAGAGAGGGAGGGAGAGAGAGAGAGAGAGGGAGGGAGAGGGAGAGGGAGAGAGAGAGAGAAACAGAGACAGAGAGAGAGAGAGAGAGAGAAGGAGAGAGAGGGAGGGAGAGAGAAAGAGAGACAGAAACAGAGACAGAGAGAGCTCAATAAAGTACTATCACATTCCGGACTGGCCTCCTCTCTATCTGACGGCATGAGAAGCTATATCAGGAACCAGGCATCCATCTCTACAAGCTCCATAACTGTAAGCTATGATATGAAATGGTTAGGAAGACACTGCCTGACATCTGAGATGTTCCTGATGATAGCTTTGAGAAGAAGAGTGGGTGTGTCTTCTCAACCACTGACTTATACAGTGAATTTTGGGAAAGAGAAATCAGTGGACCTGCCCTTTCTAAGTCACCTTGTGAGGAAAACAGCGTACGCGTAAGTCACCTCTTACCCCCGCCCTACACTTAGCATGTACGCTCATACACAGAGATAAGGGGTGTGTGGACTCAGGGTTGGGTCACTCACGTGGATCAGCTGAATGATAACTGGCTCCAAGTTGCAGAACGTGGCTCTGGCCTCCACACAGAAGCTCAGCTGCTGCTCGAAGTCACGACCGAACGACACCTGAGCACAATCAGCCAATCGAAAACAGAACAATACAGTTCAGTTTGGGTCTGTTTAAAGAAGCTCAAAGATTAAGTACATGGGCAGAGCTTATATTAGCCACGCCCCCTTCATTACAACTAATCAAAGCTGTGTTTGCTAGTCATGTGGCCACTGTGGTTAATGAGCTCTTGAAAGAAAGCTGTTACACTATATTGCTAAAAGTATTTACTCACCCATCCAAATCACTGAATTCAGGTGTTACAATCACTTTCATGGCCACAGGTGTACTAAACCAAGCACCTACTCATGCAGAGCTTCTACACACATTAGTGAAAGAGTGTGTCGCTCTCAGGAGCTCAGTGAACTCCAGCATGGTACCGTGATAGGACGCCACCTGTGCAACAAGTCCAGTCGTGAAGTTTCCTCACTACTAAATATTCCACAGTGGACTGTCAGTGGTGTTCTAACAAAGTGGAAGTGATTGGGAACGACAGCAACTCAGCCACCAAGTAGTAGAACACGTACAATGACAGAGCGGGTCAGCGGATGCTGAGGAGCATAGTGAACAGAGGTCACTAACTTTCTACAGAGTCCATCACTACAGACCTCCAAACTTCATGTGGCCTTCAGATCAGCTCAAGAACAGAGCGTAGAGAGCTTCAGGGAATGGGTCTCCAGGGCCGAGCAGCTGCATCCAAGCACAATGCCAAGCGTCAGATGCAGTGGTGTAAAGCACACCGCCACTGGACTCTAGAGTAGCGGAGATGAGTTCTCTGGAGTGACCAATAGACGAGTCTGGGTTTAGCGGTTGCCAGGAGAATGGTACTTGTCTGACTGCGTTGTGCCGAGTGTAAAGTTTGGTGGAGGGGGGATCATGGTGTGTGGTTGTTTTTCAGGAGTTGGACTCAGTTCCAGTGAAAGGAACTCTTTATGATTTACTGTTATAGCTGCAAAGGCTGGGCTGACATCATATTAAACCCTATGGATTAAGAATGAGACGTCACCCAAGTTTATATCCGTGTGAAGACAGATGAGCGAATACTTTTGGCATACTTTGGAATACTTTGAAGTGTATGTCTTCAAAGTCCCTGAATCTTCTACCACATGAGAAATAGCTGGATGAGATGACGTCCAGGATGAGAGGGGTCAGCTGTAATCTTGATAGCTTGCTTCATGATCCCGCTGTTGTAGATGTCCTGAATCGCTGGCAGGCCTAATTAGGCGCCAGAGTTCGGCTCGCTCTTGTGAGGTGGAGGAACCGAAAACCAGATGGTTATAGACGATGTGAGGATTGACCTGATGGAACTAGATCATAGGCTCTTCAGCTCTCTCAGACAGAATGTTCTCCGCTGTGCTCTCTTGGCAACCCGTCACCCTCCCACTTCAGGCCATCACATATTTCCTCCAAACTGTGTCAAGCTGTTGAATCATTACGAACAGACTTGCATATTTGGTTTATCTCAGTGTGTGACACACTGCTGTCCACTAACATGGACCAAAGCAAAAACAGACAGAATTCAGGCTACAGTGCTACTGTAATGATGAAACAGCAGTGAATACTAACTGGTGGTTTATACTATTCCATTATGTATTGGCTACATTGGCCAAAGTCCCAGGAAGCTTTAGACACATAACATACTTTGGCTAATCGTGGTAATTTGGGATATATATATATATATATATACACACACACACATACACACACATATATATACACAAGATAGTTCTTCAAGGCTTCTTTAGTAAAGAAAATGAATCTATATAGTCGCTGTCCAAAGAAAAACTGTATTATTATGGTCCTGATTAATGGACCAATAGAAATGTCCCCAAGTACTTTCTGGTTCCATTGACTTACATTATAAGTAAAGTAAGTTTTTGGCCTCTCCTATAAAGTTGCAAATCCAGAGTTTTTCATTGGACAATGACTTATACCCATAAACACGCGAAAGAGACCTCTGTATAGTTTAAGTGTTCTTCAGATGGATGAGGAATGTTCTGTATATGGATTTACATAGAACCTTTACTTTTCATAGGGTTTTTTTGTGTAGCATCACACTGGGTTCTACTGTAGTTACGATATCAAGCTTCAGTAACAACTGAAGAACCCTTTTTGGTAGAGCGGTCACAATTATTACATAACAGCCTCATAGCAATTACTTGGGATGATCACAAATGAAACCCTTCACCCAAAAGGTTCCATATAGAACCATATACAGCACATTCTCCATCAATCTGAAGAACCTCCCGCCATGCAACGAACCACCCCCTCATGAAAATGGTTCCTTGAGTGTTCAGGAGGTTTTTTCTGGACCAAAGAACCTTTGAAGAACCTTAACAGGCACGTTTCAAGACCACAGGCGTTCATTTCTCAGATTTTTGAGGACCAGGCTCAGCAGCGCTCACCATGCGGATGAAGCCGTTGATCAGAAGAGCCAGAGATCTCTTCTCATCTTCCACCGTGAGAGCACTGAAGACACACAAACACAAAATGTTAGATTAGACATTAAACCTCTCAAATTCATGATCACAGCTACATGATTAAACATATGGTTGGTTTACAACATTGACATATTGACATATTTAATAGAAAGATCATATTTACATGTAGGTCAAAGTATGGAAAATGGTAGTGGGACTGTGTTGCACTTATCTTAATATCTTTAACCCTTTCTGTCATAAAGAGAAACTGAAAAACTTTCAGAATCTGACACTGCTGGCTTGGAGATTGGAGAGGTTGGAGTTCCGGTATATAAAGAACGGCCAAAACAGCCCAAGACTTAAAAGGGCTGAAGTGGATTGTCAAGCAGGACAGCAAACATGCTAATATAGTCATATGCAACATTTTGAACACCCCAAGGTGGTGGTGGTGTTGTGATTTCCCTCTTTACATAGAGGGTGAAGAAGTCTAGCCATTCATTCACAACAGCACAAACCAGTGATGGAAGGCTAGCATTAGTCATTTTCAATGTTTAAATAACAGACAATGAAAAAAATAGACATGAGTTTAGGGTGCAGATCTTCCAAAATGTGGCAGCTGTCTTAAGGTAGCTCATGTTTCTCTTAAATCTGTTGTATTCATGTTTTTCTGTGGTATTTGTTTTCTTGAGGTTTAATAAAAACTACTTATATTTAAACAGAACATTTGAAAATGCCTAGCAATGCCTGTGCACACATAAAACCCCCCTATCTCTTACTTGACAGAGTCATGCATGGTCTTGCAGACATGTAGCAGGGCGTTGAGGATGACGGGATCGCGGGTTGGCTCCTGCTGGTGCCTAAACAAATGATAAGGCTTTCCATCAAAACAAGGTACAAATCAATGAGGCAAATCAGTTTGATGTAGTAAAAAAGATCAATAGCCAACTGTCCATCAACATGTCAGTACTCTAGTCTTTAGTGCACATACTTGATGAAGACCTCCATGATGGACTTGCAAACCTCCACTCTCACACTGTCCTTCTGGAACATGTCCAGGAAGGGCAAGAACTTCTCCTAGAATGGTAGAGTCCAACAACAAGATTACTGAAACTAGTGAATCAAGGTTATATTGTGTTTTTTTTATCTACAAATACAGTATCCAAATCAGCCCAAGACTCCATATCCAAATCAGCCTAAGACTCCATATCCAAAACAGCTAAAGACTCTATATCCAAATCAGCCCAAGACTCCATATCCAAAACAGCCCAAGACTCCATATACAAAGTATCCCAAGACTCCATATCCAAATCAGCCCAAGACTCCATATACAAATTATCCCAAGACTCCATATCCAAATCAGCCCAAGACTCCATATACAAATTATCCCAAGACTCCACATCCAAAACAGCCCAAGATTCCATATACAAAACAGCCCAATACTCCATATCCAAAACAGCCCAAGACTCCATATCCAAAACAGCCCAAGACTCCACATCCAAAACAGCCCAAGATTCCATATACAAAACAGCCCAATACTCCATATCCAAATCAGCCCAAGATTCCATATACAAAACAGCCCAATACTCCATATCCAAATCAGCCCAAGATTCCATATACAAATCAGCCCAAGACTCCACACCCAAATCAGCCCAAGATTCCATATACAAGACTCCACATCCAAAACAGCCCAAGACTCCACATCCAAAACAGCCCAAGACTCCACATCCAAATCAGCCCAAGACTCCACATCCAAATCAGCCCAAGACTCCACATCCAAAACAGCCCAAGACTCCACATCCAAATCAGCCCAAGACTCCACATCCAAAACAGCCCAAGACTCCACATCCAAAACAGCCCAAGACTCCACATCCAAATCAACCAAAGACTCCACATCCAAATCAGCCCAGAACTCCACATCCTAATCAGCCCAAGACTCCACATCCATATCAGCCCAAGACTCCACATCCAAAACAGCCCAAGACTCCACATCCAAAACAGCCCAAGACACCACATCCATATCAGCCCAAGACTCCATATCCAAAACAGCCCAAGACTCCACATCCAAATTATCCCAAGACTCCATATCCAAATCAGCCCAAGACTCCATATACAAATTATCCCAAGACTCCACATCCAAAACAGCCCAAGATTCCATATACAAAACAGCCCAATACTCCATATCCAAAACAGCCCAAGACTCCATATCCAAAACAGCCCAAGACTCCACATCCAAAACAGCCCAAGATTCCATATACAAAACAGCCCAATACTCCATATCCAAATCAGCCCAAGATTCCATATACAAAACAGCCCAATACTCCATATCCAAATCAGCCCAAGATTCCATATACAAAACAGCCCAAGACTCCATATCCAAATCAGCCCAAGACTCCACACCCAAATCAGCCCAAGATTCCATATACAAGACTCCACATCCAAAACAGCCCAAGACTCCACATCCAAAACAGCCCAAGACTCCACATCCAAATCAGCCCAAGACTCCACATCCAAAACAGCCCAAGACTCCACATCCAAAACAGCCCAAGACTCCACATCCAAATCAGCCCAAGACTCCACATCCAAATCAGCCCAAGACTCCACATCCAAAACAGCCCAAGACTCCACATCCAAAACAGCCCAAGACTCCACATCCAAATCAGCCAAAGACTCCACATCCAAATCAGCCCAAAACTCCACATCCTAATCAGCCCAAGACTCCACATCCATATCAGCCCAAGACTCCACATCCAAAACAGCCCAAGACTCCACATCCAAAACAGCCCAAGACACCACATCCATATCAGCCCAAGACTCCATATCCAAAACAGCCCAAGACTCCACATCCAAATCAGCCCAAGACTTCACATCCAAATCAGCCCAAGACTCCATATCCAAAACAGCCCGACTCCACATCCAAAACAGCCCAAGACTCCATATCCAAAACAGCCCAAGACTCCATATCCAAAACAGCCCAAGACTCCATATCCAAAACAGCCCAAGACTCCATATCCAAAACAGCCCAAGACTCCATATCCAAAACAGCCCAAGACTCCACATCCAAAACAGCCCAAGACTCCACATCCAAATCAGCCCAAGACTCAACATCCATATCAGCCCAAGACTCCATATCCAAAACAGCCTGACTCCACATCCAAAACAGCCCAAGGCTCCACATCCAAATCAGCCCAAGACTCCATATCCAAAACAGCCCAAGACTCCATATCCAAAACAGCCCAAGACTCCATATCCAAAACAGCCCAAGACTCAAAAAAGTTGAAGTGGACTGTCAAGGAAGACTGCAAGCATGCTTATATAGTCATACGTAAAAAAATTAAACACCCAAGGTCGCAAATTTACTCTTCACACGAAGAATGAAGAAGTCTAGCCATTCACTCACAACAGCACAAACCAGTGATGTTTACTGAAACTAGAAAATCAAGATTATGCTGATACTATTTGACATTAAAAGGATTTGACCTCCTTATTTAAGTCATCCCTGCAGTGAAAAACCCACACTAGTGAACATACACACTTGCGGGGCAGTGAGCACACTTGTCTGGAGTGATGGGGAGTCCTATCTACAGCACCCAGGGGGACTAGTTGGGGATTAGATGTCTTGCACAAAAGGTCATTTTAGTGTCCTGTTGGTTCAGGGAATCGAACCAACAACCTTCTGGTCAAATATTACAGCTTAGGAGCAACAGAGGAAATAGCTGATCGAGGTACACTAAGCTATTCTTACACAATGGTTCAACAAATCACTGGACCCAAATCTGGAGAGCTCAGCAACATGAGTGTTCATAGGTATTCATCAGATCTTGGTCTCACCATAGAGAAGAGCACAGAGAAGTTGTGGAAATATGTGAGGATCTTCTTCATCACTGACTGCAACTGAAAGACACAGAATAGACAGAATAAGGAAAAATACCAACATCATTATAAGGAGTGTTTCCTCTCAATCAGGTTTTGAAATGAGGCCCAATATGAGACAGCCAATCAGATCAAAGCTCATTAATGTACAGTGTTCTTAAAGGCACAGTAACCCTTTTTTTTATTCTATTAATGTTTGAGGTTTAGACATGCTGTGGGTGGAGAGAAACTACAGAGCAGTGTAGTCGGAGTAGCAGTAGCGTAGCGTGATTGGATGAGTACCTGTGGATACGCGTCCTCAAACGCCCGGTCAGGGGTCATGTGTTTGATGATGTCCGCCAGCACCGTGTTGACCTCTCGTTTCTGGAATTAGGAAAGATTTAAACAGGTCATATGGGATTACGGTCTGTTTTCTGAGCTGATTAAGGCGCACAGACTGTTTGCTGACTCACTGTGAAGTGGCGGCAGGTGAACTCCACCCAAATTTCCGCACAGTTGATGTAATCCTGAAACGTAGCATTCGCAAACACATATAACAACAGACTCAAACAGCAAACAGCAGCAAACACATCTGTATCTCTTTCGCCTGGCGTACCTGCGGACTGCGCACTTTAGTGATGACCTTCCAGGCTTCGTTGAGGATGGGCAGCCTCTCGCTCTCAGGGGGGTCGGCACAGGCCAGGCTCCGCCCCAGAGAGCCAAACAGGAGGTGCTGAAAAGAAAATGTGACATTAAACACACTTTAATACACAATTAGTGTTTAGTACTACGGGCACAGGGTGGTGAATGGACAGTGGAGACTAATGTGGGGACTAATTTCGTGTAATGACAGAACTGTCCCCACCAGCGAACTAACTTGTACCCGTTATCTTCGGAGTGAAGTCATAGTAAGGAGTTATAGTTTCACTTTAAGTGCCACACAAGAGCATGAACCTGAAGCGAGTGGTGTTTGTAGTCGCAGCAGTTCGTATAGACGCCTGTGGAGACGAACCTGCTCAGCAAATCAACTCTATTCATTTTGAGTGATATGTGCGGTGGGGGAGTTGGAGGTAGGGTTGTGCATTGGCAAGAACCTGCTGATACTATACGTATTGTGATTAAAACACACCACTGTATAAACAGGTTTATCAATGCTTACAACAGCATTGCGCTCTTGTGCTGCTTGTTAATGTTGGAGTGGAGCTGAAAACGGATTGCAACACTGCCATCTAGTGGTTAGAGGTTTAAACACAACACACAATGATTCACTGTCTGCCAGGAATCTGTGTATCGATACTGTGTTTTTGAGAATCGATACAGTATCACAAAACATAATATCCCAATATTCAATATTTTGATATTTTCTTACACCCCTAGTGTAGAGGGGTCCGAGGTGTGTGTGGGGGTGTTGCCACTGCATATGGAGTGGGGGTAAGAGGTGTGCATAGTAAGATCCAAGGTGTGTGTTAGGGCGAGGGTTGTTGGAGCTGTGCATCGTGGGGTTGGAGGAGCGCAAGGAGGGGTATGTGGAGGGGTCGTACAGGATGTCAGAGGACCGTGGGGCAGGATTGGTGGTGCGCGTAGTGCTGTCTGAGTTGCGTGTGGGGGGGTAGGAGGTGTGCATAATGGTGTCCGATGTGTGTGTGAGGGTGTTGCCGGTGCATATGGAGTCGGGGTAAGAGGTGTGCGTAGTAGGGTCCAAGGTGTGTGTTGGGGCAAGGGTTGTTGGAGGTGTGCATCGTGGTGTCGGAGGTGCATGTGGGGGCGGGGCAGCCACAGGTGCGCATGGGGGTTTGGAGGAGGGGTATATGGAGGGGTCGGACAGGATGTTGGGTAGTGGTGTCTGAGCTGTGTGTGGGTGTGTTCCCAGTGCAAATGGGGTGTCCAAGGTGTGTGTTGGGGCAGGGTTTGTTGGAGGTGTGCATCGTGGTGTCCAAGGTGCTTTTGGGACTGGGGTTTTCAGAGGAGTGTGTGACATTTGGGGGGGGTTTGTGGGGTCGTAGGTGTGTGTGGGTTTGGGGGGTGCGTACAGGGTGGGTTGCCATGTCTCTACCACTGTTGCCTAACAACTGTCCCTACCCATTGTAAACATTTACAGTAAATATTCTATATTTCATATTTCCTCTCGTGCTCCACTCCTGATATGTTAAACTCCACAGAGAGTTTAAACTCCACTGTAGCAACGGCTTCAACATAGAAAACCAATACTGTGAGTGACAGAGTGTGCAAACACTGCATGCGACTGCTGGGGGAGCAGTTAGAGGTGCTTTTCCTCACCTTGGGAAATCCTGCCTCGTCACAGTCTTTGATCATCCCAATGAAGTCAGTGGCTCTCGCCGCCACAAACTCGGGCCGGAACGCCCACATCACAGAATTCAGCAGGAGAGCGCTGCGGAGAAACGTTAGATCAGGTTAGATCATTTTCTTACAGAGCTCAGAAAACAGAGTTAATTCAGCAAACGGGTTTTGTTTATAATAAACTGAAGGACTAATAACACTAATGCTCACTATTTAAAGTGGTGTAAAAACTGTTTTTAAACTTTTAAAAAAGTATAAAATACTTAATATACACATTCAAGTCACATTTGAAGGTGCTGCATGACGTATGGTGTTGAAAATGAAGTAAGCAAGTTAATATTGGAGGTTTTTGTTAGATCTCATTCACACAGTGATCTGTAATGAGGAGCTCAGGGTCTGGGAAGTCCAGCCCAGGGCAGGAAATCTTACTTGTTGCCCAGTTTCTTGCACCTCTCCATCATTTCTGTTAGCAGGACCTGGCAAAGAGAATGAAATGGTCACAGTAGAGAAGAACATGAGGTACAAACATCCGTCTCGCTCAACTACAGCTTTTAAATGTCAGCTTGCACTGACGGCTCTCTTGATTTACTGAGTTAATCCCATCTGCAGCTAAAAACTGTTTATCACTGAAGTAAACTGGGTCTAAAAAACTGCTGACTCTAGCACTATCAGTAATATCAGTTATAGTGTGTGTGTGTAATTACATCAGGGGCTCTGTAGGACACACACTGCAGAATCCAGTGGATGGCGGGGGAGTAGAGTGTGAGGTAGACAGGGATCTCCACTCTCTGGATCACCAGCTGGTTCTGTACCGTGTCGCCGTGAATTTGGCGGAAAGATGCCAGCAGGTCAAAGAAGTTCTTGTTCAGACTGTCCTTCAGGTGAGGGGCCACCTCCATGCCCACCTGAGTCAATGGAGAGACACCAACACAACTCACATCACATACAAAGCTGCGTTTAGTGCCTTTACTTTACTTTAGAATTTAGAACAATTTGGTATTTGTGTTTGCACATTTAACCCATCACTGCACCTACATACACACACACACACTAGTGAACACACAAACTAGGGGGCAGTGAAACACCTACACGTGTAGATGTCTTGCTCAAGGGCACTTGTCCTGTCAGTTCAGGGTATTAAACCAGCAACCTTCCAGTCACAATTTATCTATCAAAATATCCTATGTGTACAAGGTTGTTGTTATACCAACCTTGGTTAAAATATAATTAAGGTTGCCATAGATATTATTTTTTTCCATAACAACAATATTGAATATTTAGATAAGACTCATTCAATCATGTTAATTGTATCACAATAAACGCATCCATTGGTAATAATAATAATAATAATAATAATAATAATAATAATAATAATAATTGAGGCAGCCAATGTTTTAAATATGAAGTATTCTTTCTCCAGAACAAATAATATTAATATATAAACATTTTCACGTTTTACTGATTTCATTCATGTTAATTTTACCGCAGTTCAGTCATTTGCCAGTAGGGGGTGCTGTTATACTCTGTCTGTAATGGGGACTTACTCTGCACAGATAGGCTCGGGCATAAACCGCCACCAAAGGGTCCCCAATCCCCCGGATCATAGCCGTGAGCCTCGGCAGAGTCTCCTGTATCCCACTGAGAGAGAGAGAGAGAGAGAGAGAGAGAGAGAGAGAGAGAGAGAGAGAGGGGAAGAAATGTAATAGAGAGAAAGAGAAAGAAAAAAGAGAGAGAGTCAGGCAGAGGGAGAGAGAGAGGGAGACATACATAGACACACAGAAAGAGAGAGAAGTGAGAGAAAGAGAGAGAAAAGAGAGAGGGTAATGAGAGAGAAAGAGAGAGAGGGAGAGAGACAGATAGAGAGTAAGAGAGAAACAGAGTAAGAGAGAAAGAGACAGACAGAGAAAGTAAGAGAGAAAGAGAGAGAGAGAGAGAGATAGAGAGAGAGCGAGTAAGAGAGAAAGAGAGAGAGACACAGAGACAGAGAGAGATAGAGAGCGAGTAAGAGAGAAAGAGAGAGAGACACAGAGACAGAGAGGGGAGATTAAAGAACTTGTAGGACACGAAGCCCACAACACCGAAACCCAAAAAGGTGGCACTTACGTCTTGTTCAGGAAGCGATTGCACTTCAGTATGGCAGCCTCCACATACCTAGATCAAGAGTTAAGGACCTACAGGCAGGGGGACGTTCCTCAGAAGAACAAAATGATCTTAATTTTATTTTGATATTATGGAGTTTGATGTAGTATATGAACACTGCTGGCTTCACAACACACTGTGCACACTGTACACCCAGCACCCTTAAAAATCAGTAGATTCAGCAGCTTTCAGACGCACGCTCTGCTGTCACATCCATTCAGCGGCACACAGGCTCGTACAATATTCCACATAAACACACACTGACAGTCTGGAGCAGCTGCACGTGAGTCTAAGGTCAGCACCCCTGCTGCCAAACAGGGGCTGGGGGTACAAGTCACCAGCACTGTGCTGTAAAGCACTGGAACTGAATTACTGTGTTTGGTACATACACCACACAAACCTATTACAGACATGGTTTATAAAAGGTCTGTGGTGGGGATACAGTCTCGGAATGAGCTCTCTGATGGACGCGATCTTGAAGAACCAGTTGAGGCAAGTCTCTTTGGCCGTGTCGTTCACATCGTCCACAGTGAAAGAGTCTAAAAGCAGAAGAACAAACAGGCACCAATGAGGCCACAGGCAACCCCTGATACGGTCAGGACCTGTGATTTACCATATCCACAAACCACGAAACCTCACAGGTCGCAGGAGAACATGACAACGCTCACCACTGAACATCTACTAGATTCACGTACACTATATCGACAAAAGTTTTCGCTCGTCTGCTTCCACATGCATATGAACTTCAGTAACGTTCCATTCTTAATCCATAGTTTAATATAACATTGGCCCAACCCTTGCAGCTATAACAGCTTCAGCTCTTCTGGGAAGGCTCTCCACACGGTTTAGGAGTGTGTTTATGGGAATGTTTGACCGTTCTTCCAGAAGACCATTGGTGAGGTCAGACACTGATGTTGGATGAGAAGGTCTGGCTCTCAGGCTCCGCTCTAATTCATCCCAAAGGTGTTCTATCAGGTTGAGGTCAGGACTCTGTGCAGGCCAGTCAAGTTCTTCCACACCAAACACGCTCCTCCAGGTCTTTATGGAGCTGCTTTGTTCACTGGTGGGCAGTCATGTTGGAACAGGAAGGGGGCCGTTTCCAAACTGGTCCCACAAAGTTGGGAGCATGAAATTGTCTAAACTCTCATGTTCTGCTGAAGCATTAAGAGTTCCTTTCACTGGAACAAAGGGGCCGAGCCCAGCTCCTGAAAAACAACCCCACACCATAATCCCCCCTCCACCAAACTTTACACTCAGCACAGTGCAGTCAGAAGAGTACTGTTCTCCTGGTAACCGCCAAACCTAGACTGGTCCAGATTGGTCCCTCCAGAGAACACATCTCCATTGCTCTAGAGTCCAGAGGTGGCGTGCTTTAAACCACTGCATCCGACGCCTTTCATTGTGCTTGGTGATGGAAACCCATTCCATGAAGCTCTCTACACTCTACATATCTAGGTGTTTGGTTTTATACACTTGTGGCCATGTAAGTGGATTGGAACACCTGAATTCAATGATTTGGAAGGGTGAGTGAATATTTTGGCAATATAGTGTAAGTAGCCACTGATTCCACTGAAAAACTTTTAGGAACCTACAGTTGATCTTAAGTTTAAGATGTTATCATTTACTTTCAGGCTCTTTCTGCTGCTGGACAAACGTTTAGCTTACCTGGTAGTGGACGAGGATCGGAGCACATGGACCAGATGCGCTCATAGACCAGACGGCCTGTTGAAACAAGAGATATAGCTATTAGAGATGGGACCGATCCGATACAATATCGGTATCGGGGCCGATATTAACGTAATTTAACGTATCGGATATTGGGCGAATGCGGCCGATCCACTTACCGATCCATTTTTTATTTCATTTCTATTTAGTTTTGCATGTTATTTCAACTATTTGAAATCTTGTTGAAGTTGCTGCTGATACAATTTTCTTAACACTTGAACTGTTTAGATCATGCAGTCAGTCATATTGTTGTATTTAGCATATTAGAAAGGTTTTGATACATAAGATGTTTATTTCAGTTTTGTGTTTTAAATATTTGATACGAAAGAAAACGATTGTGTTTGTATATGCCTTTGGAATGCATTTATATTAAATGCATGTGTTTACTCTTCTAAGTGCTGTGTCTATATCAGCCTCATTATGTAACCTTTAACATAGTACCAATGATAATAAACTAAAGAGCCCGTATATCGGTATTTGTATCGGTATCTGTATCGGTATTGGCAGTTATATATCGGTATCGGATCGGAACTGAAAAACACTGGATCGGCTCATCACTAATTGCTATGTGTAGCATTTTACAGTAAAACTAATTAACAGTGCTCTGAACTGGGTTCTGAGATGAAATCTACTGATATCACCACCAGCACATATACGAACACAGCCATGTGCACCCAATGGTTAAATAGGACCTATTTATTGATTTCCCTACAGAAAGCACACTTATATGATAATGTTCTGATAATGTTAGTGCAAAACTTCAGATTACAGCCAGCTATTTCTTAACATACTGGAAATACAAAGGAAGAAAGCAGCACTGAGAGGAACAAATACACAAAAGAAAGAGCTCTCTAGCATGCAGATCATGGAAGTTCATCATTTTACCGAAGGTGTCCAGGATGTCAGTGATGAGGACAAACTTGCTGGGGTAGAACTGAATAACGGAGGTGTCTGAAAGCAGCTTGGAGCACTGAGAACGAGAAAACACACACAAATTATTAAATTCACAGCACAATAAATACACATGATGTACTATTGGCGAGAAGCTTCAGCTTGCTGAACTCAAGTAAATAAGCATCTGTACAATGTATGTAATTTAATGCATTGGTCTGTTGAGGGGAGGGGGGTGTTGTAACTATGTAAATGTTGTGTGTACTGCCCAGTCATCCATGCTTCAAATCAAATTTCCCCTACGGGGACAATAATAAAGAAAAGTAACCCCCCCAGAGTGAGATCATACATTATACATTACTATGAAATGTAATAACATTTTCATATACAGTGATGGCTCTTCGCAATAATAACCCAGCTTTATAAATGAAAAGCTGTAAATAATCAGACAGCACAAGATTCTCAGGGCAGGGCGGGGTCCTTTTCCTAACCAGTCGGCCATCTCGGCCCAACAGTGAGGTTATAGGAACCCTGTAGTTGAGTTTTGTACTGTAGGAGCACAATTTGGCACCAGTTTGCTTTTCTGTTCAAATTTGTATGCATGTACTTATGTATTCAGTTTAGCTTACTGTAAATGGATATTGTTGTTAACGGGGGGCTTCTTCTCTCATCTCCCACACAGGGCTGGGCGATAAAACGATAGAACTATAAGACGTAGTCGATAGGAAGTCGATAGAAGCCTGCTTAACACAGCGTGTGAATACTGTTTATGAGTGTTCAGTAGCCCCTTCAATATTATATATATTATTATGTTATATATGTGTGTTTTTAATTTATTTGAAATTGACAGAAAATAAAATCAGAAGATAAAAACAATTTAACAAACATTTAATTTTGATATCTTCACTTCTCACTTACAGTAAAAAGGCAATAGTGATTTGATTTACATCATGATATATATCGATATCGACTGATATGTAAAAAATTACCGTGATAAGATTTTTTCCATATTGCCCAGCCCTACTTCCACATCTTGCACTTTGCCTAACATTGCATACCTCTGCAGAGGCCTTTAACCAATCAGAATGCTTATTTACTGGGCGCTGTGAGTGATCTGACCAATCACAGATGAGTTTCTGTGGATGGTTCAACACCATTGTGTTTTTAAGGCATTACAACTAGGGACACTCAGATAATGGGGGTGCTGAGGGGGCTACAGTACCACAGATGTCTGTTTAGACCTATACATGCTTCGTATGTTGTTATTAGTTTTTTGCTTTCTGACAGATCTTTAGCACATAACTCGTCCAACAGTTTTCGAAATATCAACGCCGTTCCAACTCCAGATTGTCCGGAATTTTCCCCTTAGAGAATGAATAGGATGGAAAAGTGCACGCCATTCTATTGAACTTCTGCTCGAACAACAAACACCGTTTCACAAACGCTGACTCAGGGCGGACCCCTGACCCCGACTGCAGTGTTGGTTTGACCCGCTCTTGTGTTTGTCGTTTTTTTCCCCATCCCTCTTTCCTCCCCCCATAGAGTCCTATTCATTTTCGAGTTCACTCAAACACACTGACCCGCACTCCTCTGCTTGTCGATTATTTTTATCCCTCGTTCCTCGTTTTATCCCTCGTCACTGAACATAATAATGCCCCATGATTTGAATGCATTTAGTTTTTTATTAATATTGGTATCATTATTATTTATTTATTTATTTATTTATTTATTTATTTATTTTTCTCCTAAATATTTATTGATTTGTAGGTTAACCCCACGATGTTAGCATTTCTGTTAATCAAACTCATTCCCAGAAGCTTCCAGGTGGGGTGGGACGGGTCTTGGGGAGGGATTGGTGCTGGGGAAGGGATTTCTTCTAGGGGTACTGAGGGCTCAAGGGGGTTTATATGGATGTAGAAACATATGTTCCATTGTTACTGAAGGAATAAAGGGATGAAGGAACAGTGTTGGGGATGATAAAGGAATGAAGGGATGGAGGAACAGTGTTGGTGATGATAAAGGAATAAAGGGATGAAGGAACGGTGTTAATGATAAAGGAATGAAGGGATGAGGGAATAATGTTGGTGATGATAAAGGAATGAAGGGATAAAGGAACAGTGTTGGTGGTGATAAAGGAATGAAGGCATGAAGGAACAGTGTTGGTGATAATAAAGGAATGAAGGGATGAAGGAACAGTGTTGATGATGATAAAGGAATGAAGGGATGAAGGAACAGTGTTGTTGATAAAGGAATGAAGGGATGAAGGAACTGTGTTGGTGATGATAAGGGAATGAAGGGGTGAAGAAACAGTGTTGATGATGATAAAGGAATGAAGGCATGAAGAAACAGTGTTGTTGATAAAGGAATGAAGGGATGAAGGAACAGTGTTGGTGATGATAAAGGAATGAAGGAAGAATGTTGATGATGATAAAGGAATGAAGGTATGAAGGAACAGTGTTGGTGGTGATAAAGGAATGAAGGAAGAATGTTGATGATAAAGGAAGGAAGGGATGAAGGAACAGTGTTGCTGATGATAAAGGAATAAAGGGATGAAGGGACAGTGTTGGTGATGATAAAGGAATAAAGGGATGAAGGAACAGTGTTGGTGATGATAAAGGAATGAAGGGATGAAGGAACAGTGTTGGTGATGATAAAGGAATGAATGGATGAAGGAACAGTGTTGGTGATGATAAAGGAATGAAGGGATAAAGGAACGGTGTTGTTAGTGATGATAAAGGAATGAAGGGATGAAGGAACAGTGTTGGTGATGATAAAGGAATGAAGGGATGAAGGAACAGTGTTAATGATAAAGGAAGGAAGGGATGAAGGAACAGTGTTAATGATAAAGGAATGAAGGGATGAAGGAACAGTGTTGGTGATGATAAAGGAATGGAGGGATGAAGGAACAGTGTTGGTGGTGATAAAGGAATGAAGGGATAAAGGAACAGTGTTGGTGGTGATAAAGGAATAAAGGGATGAAGGAACAGTGTTGGTGATGGTAAAGGAATGAAGGGATAAAGGAACGGTGTTGTTAGTGATGATAAAGGAATGAAGGGATGAAGGAACAGTGTTGATGATGATGAAGGAATGAAGGGATGAAGGAACAATGTTGGTGATGATAAAGGAATAAAAGGATGAAGGAACAGTGTTGGTGATGATAAAGGAATGAAGGCATGAAGAAACAGTGTTGGTGATAATAAAGGAATGAAGGGATGAAGGAACAGTGTTGATGATGATAAAGGAATGAAGGGATAAAGGAACAGTGTTGCTGATAAAGGAATGAAGGGATGAAGGAACAGTGTTGGTGATGATAAAGGAATGAAGGGGTGAAGAAACAGTGTTGATGATGATAAGGAATGAAGGGATAAAGAAACAGTGTTGTTGATAAAGGAATGAAGGGATGAAGGAACAGTGTTGGTGATGATAAAGGAATGAAGGAAGAATGTTGATGATGATAAAGGAATGAAGGTATGAAGGAACAGTGTTGGTGGTGATAAAGGAATGAAGAAAGAATGTTGATGATAAAGGAATGAAGGGATGAAGGAACAGTGTTGCTGATGATAAAGGAATAAAGGGATGAAGGAACAGTGTTGGTGATGATAAAGGAATAAAGGCATGAAGGAACAGTGTTGGTGATGATAAAGGAATGAAGGGATGAAGGAACAGTGTTGGTGATGATAAAGGAATGAAGGGATGAAGGAACAGTGTTGGTGATGATAAAGGAATGAAGGGATAAAGGAACGGTGTTGGTGATGATAAAGGAATGAAGGGATGAAGGAACAGTGTTGGTGATGATAAAGGAATGAAGGGATGAAGGAACAGTGTTAATGATAAAGGAAGGAAGGGATGAAGGAACAGTGTTAATGATAAAGGAATGAAGGGATGAAGGAACAGTGTTGGTGATGATAAAGGAATGGAGCGATGAAGGAACAGTGTTGGTGGTGATAAAGGAATGAAGGGATAAAGGAACAGTGTTGGTGGTGATGAAGGAATAAAGGGATGAAGGAACAGTGTTGCTGATGATAAAGGAATGAAGGGATGAAGGAACAGTGTTGCTGATAAAGGAATGAAGGGATGAAGGAACAGTGTTGGTGATGATAAAGGAATGAAGGGGTGAAGAAACAGTGTTGATGATGATAAAGGAATGAAGGGATGAAGAAACAGTGTTGTTGATAAAGGAATAAAGGGATGAAGGAACAGTGTTGATGATGATAAAGGAATGAAGGAACAGTGTTGTTGATAAAGGAATGAAGGGATGAAGCAACGGTGATGGTGATGATAAAGGAATGAAGGAATGAAGGAAGAATGTTGATGATGATAAAGGAATGAAGGGATGAAGGAACAGTGTTGCTGATGATAAAGGAATAAAGGGATGAAGGAAACGTGTTGGTGATGATAAAGGAATGAAGGGATGAAGGAACAGTGTTGGTGATGATAAAGGAATGAAGGGATGAAGGAACAGTGTTGGTGATGATAAAGGAATGAATGGATGAAGGAACAGTGTTGGTGATGATAAAGGAATGAAGGGATAAAGGAACGGTGTTGTTAGTGATGATAAAGGAATGAAGGGATGAAGGAACAGTGTTGGTGATGATAAAGGAATGAAGGGATGAAGGAACAGTGTTGGTGATGATAAAGGAATGAATGGATGAAGGAAGTGTGTTGGTGATAATAAAGGAATGAAGGGATGAAGGAACAGTGTTGGTGATGATAAAGGAATGAAGGGGTGAAGAAACAGTGTTGATGATGATAAAGGAATGAAGGGATGAAGGAACAGTGTTGTTGATAAAGGAATGAAGGGATGAAGGAACAGTGTTGTTGATAAAGGAATGAAGGGATGAAGGAACAGTGTTGGTGATGATAAAGGAATGAAGGAATGAAGGAAGAATGTTGATGATGATAAAGGAATGAAGAAATGAAGGAAGAATGTTGATGATGATAAAGGAATGAAGGTATGAAGGAACAGTGTTGGTGATGATAAAGGAATGAAGGGATGAAGAAACAGTGTTGTTGATAAAGGAATGAAGGGATGAAAGAACAGTGTTGATGATGATAAAGGAATGAAAGAACAGTGTTGTTGATAAAGGAATGAAGGGATGAAGGAACAGTGTTGGTGATGATAAAGGAATGAAGGAATGAAGGAAGAATGTTGATGATGATAAAGGAATGAAGGTATGAAGGAACAGTGTTGGTGATGATAAAGGAATGAAGGAAGAATGTTGATGATAAAGGAATGAAGGGATGAAGAAAGTGTTGATGATAAAGGAATGAAGGGATGAAGGAAGTGTTAATGATAAAGGAATGAAGGGATGAAGAAACAGTGTTAATGATAAAGGAATGAAGGGATGAAGGAACAGTGTTAATGATAAAGGAATGAATGGATGAAGGAACAGTGTTGGTGATGATAAAGGAATGAAGAAACAGTGTTGATGATGATAAAGGAATGAAGCGATGAAGGAACAGTGTTGCTGATGATAAAGGAATAAAGGGATGAAGGAAACGTGTTGGTGATGATAAAGGAATGAAGGGATGAAGAACAGTGTTGGTGATGATAAAGGAATGAAGGGATGAAGGAACAGTGTTGGTGATGATAAAGGAATGAAGGAATGAAGGAAGAATGTTGATGATGATAAAGGAATGAAGGTATGAAGGAACAGTGTTGGTGATGATAAAGGAATGAAGGAAGAATGTTGATGATAAAGGAATGAAGGGATGAAGGAACAGTGTTGATGATAAAGGAACGAAGGGATGAAGGAAGTGTTAATGATAAAGGAATGAAGGGATGAAGGAACAGTGTTAATGATAAAGGAATGAAGGGATGAAGGAACAGTGTTAATGATAAAGGAATGAATGGATGAAGGAACAGTGTTGGTGATGATAAAGGAATGAAGCGATGAAGGAACAGTGTTGGTGATGATAAAGGAATGAAGGGATGAAGAACAGTGTTGGTGATGATAAAGGAATGAAGCGATGAAGGAACAGTGTTGGTGATGATAAAGGAATGAAGGGATGAAGAACAGTGTTGGTGATGATAAAGGAATGAAGGGATGAAGGAACAGTGTTGATGATGATAAAGGAATGAAGGGATGAAGGAACAGTGTTGATGATGATAAAGGAATGAAAGAACAGTGTTGGTGATAAAGGAATGAAGGAATGAAGGAACAGTGTTGGTGATGATAAAGGAATGAAGGAATGAAGGAAGAATGTTGATGATGATAAAGGAATGAAGGTATGAAGGAACAGTGTTGGTGATGATAAAGGAATGAAGGAAGAATGTTGATGATAAAGGAATGAAGGGATGAAGAAACAGTGTTGATGATGATAAAGGAATGAAGGAATGAAGAAACAGTGTTGCTGATGATAAATGAATGAAGGTATGAAGGAACAGTGTTGGTGATGATAAAGGAATGAAGGAAGAATGTTGATGATAAAGGAATAAAGGGATGAAGAAACAGTGTTGATGATAAAGGAATGAAGGGATGAAGGAAGTGTTAATGATAAAGGAATGAAGGGATGAAGGAACAGTGTTAATGATAAAGGAATGAAGGGATGAAGGAACAGTGTTAATGATAAAGGAATGAATGGATGAAGGAACAGTGTTGGTGATGATAAAGGAATGAAGGAATGAAGAAACAGTGTTGATGATGATAAAGGAATGAAGCGATGAAGGAACAGTGTTGGTGATGATAAAGGAATGAAGGGATGAAGAACAGTGTTGGTGATGATAAAGGAATGAAGGGATGAAGGAACAGTGTTGGTGATGATAAAGGAATGAAGGAATGAAGGAAGAATGTTGATGATGATAAAGGAATGAAGGTATGAAGGAACAGTGTTGGTGATGATAAAGGAATGAAGGAAGAATGTTGATGATAAAGGAATGAAGGGATGAAGGAACAGTGTTGATGATAAAGGAATGAAGGGATGAAGGAAGTGGTAATGATAAAGGAATGAAGGGATGAAGGAACAGTGTTAATGATAAAGGAATGAAGGGATGAAGGAACAGTGTTAATGATAAAGGAATGAATGGATGAAGGAACAGTGTTGGTGATGATAAAGGAATGAAGGAATGAAGAAACAGTGTTGATGATGATAAAGGAATAAAGGGATGAAGGAACAGTGTTGGTGATGATAAAGGAATGAAGGGATGAAGGAACAGTGTTGATGATGATAAAGGAATGAAAGAACAGTGTTGTTGATAAAGGAATGAAGGGATGAAGGAACAGTGTTGGTGATGATAAAGGAATGAAGGAAGAATGTTGATGATGATAAAGGAATGAAGGTATGAAGGAACAGTGTTGGTGATGATAAAGGAATGAAGGAAGAATGTTGATGATGATAAAGGAATGAAGGGATGAAGGAACAGTGTTGGTGATGATAAAGGAATGAAGGAATGAAGGAAGAATGTTGATGATGATAAAGGAATGAAGGTATGAAGGAACAGTGTTGGTGATGATAAAGGAATGAAGGAAGAATGTTGATGATAAAGGAATGAAGGGATGAAGGAACAGTGTTGATGATAAAGGAATGAAGGGATGAAGGAAGTGTTAATGATAAAGGAATGAAGGGATGAAGGAACAGTGTTAATGATAAAGGAATGAAGGGATGAAGGAACAGTGTTAATGATAAAGGAATGAATGGATGAAGGAACAGTGTTGGTGATGATAAAGGAATGAAGGAATGAAGAAACAGTGTTGATGATGATAAAGGAATAAAGGGATGAAGGAACAGTGTTGGTGATGATAAAGGAATGAAGGGATGAAGAAGTGTTGGTGATGATAAAGGAATGAAGGGATGAAGGAACAGTGTTGGTGATGATAAAGGAATGAAGGAAGAATGTTGATGATAAAGGAATGAAGGTATGAAGGAACAGTGTTGGTGATGATAAAGGAATGAAGGAAGAATGTTGATGATAAAGGAATGAAGGGATGAAGGAACAGTGTTGATGATGATAAAGGAATGAAGGAATGAAGAAACAGTGTTGATGATGATAAATGAATGAAGGTATGAAGGAACAGTGTTGGTGATGATAAAGGAATGAAGGAAGAATGTTGATAATAAAGAAATGAAGGGATGAAGGAACAGTGTTGATGATAAAGGAATGAAGGGATGAAGGAAGTGTTAATGATAAAGGAATGAAGGGATGAAGGAACAGTGTTAATGATAAAGGAATGAAGGGATGAAGGAACAGTGTTAATGATAAAGGAATGAAGGGATGAAGGAACAGTGTTGGTGATGATAAAGGAATGAAGGGATAAAGGAACAGTGTTGGTGATGATAAAGGAATAAAAGGATGAAGGAGCAGTGTTGATGATGATAAAGGAATGAAAGAACAGTGTTGTTGATAAAGGAATGAAGGGATGAAGGAACAGTGTTGGTGATGATAAAGGAATGAAGGAAGAATGTTGATGATGATAAAGGAATGAAGGTATGAAGGAACAGTGTTGGTGATGATAAAGGAATGAAGGAAGAATGTTGATGATGATAAAGGAATGAAGGGATGAAGGAACAGTGTTGGTGATGATAAAGGAATGAAGGAATGAAGGAAGAATGTTGATGATGATAAAGGAATGAAGGTATGAAGGAACAGTGTTGGTGATGATAAAGGAATGAAGGAAGAATGTTGATGATAAAGGAATGAAGGGATGAAGGAACAGTGTTGATGATAAAGGAATGAAGGGATGAAGGAAGTGTTAATGATAAAGGAATGAAGGGATGAAGAAATAGTGTTAATGATAAAGGAATGAAGGGATGAAGGAACAGTGTTAATGATAAAGGAATGAATGGATGAAGGAACAGTGTTGGTGATGATAAAGGAATGAAGGAATGAAGAAACAGTGTTGATGATGATAAAGGAATAAAGGGATGAAGGAACAGTGTTGGTGATGATAAAGGAATGAAGGGATGAAGAAGTGTTGGTGATGATAAAGGAATGAAGGGATGAAGGAACAGTGTTGGTGGTGATAAAGGAATGAAGGAAGAATGTTGATGATAAAGGAATGAAGGTATGAAGGAACAGTGTTGGTGATGATAAAGGAATGAAGGAAGAATGTTGATGATAAAGGAATGAAGGGATGAAGGAACAGTGTTGATGATGATAAAGGAATGAAGGAATGAAGAAACAGTGTTGATGATGATAAATGAATGAAGGTATGAAGGAACAGTGTTGGTGATGATAAAGGAATGAAGGAAGAATGTTGATAATAAAGAAATGAAGGGATGAAGGAACAGTGTTGATGATAAAGGAATGAAGGGATGAAGGAAGTGTTAATGATAAAGGAATGAAGGGATGAAGGAACAGTGTTAATGATAAAGGAATGAAGGGATGAAGGAACAGTGTTAATGATAAAGGAATGAAGGGATGAAGGAACAGTGTTGGTGATGATAAAGGAATGAAGGGATGAAGGAACAGTGTTGATGATGATAAAGGGACGAAGGGATGAAGGAACAGTGTTAGTGGTGATAAAGGAATGAAGGGATAAAGGAACAGTGTTGGTGGTGATAAAGGAATAAAGGGATGAAGGAACAGTGTTGCTGATGATAAAGGAATGAAGGGATAAAGGAACAGTGTTGGTGATGATAAAGGAATAAAAGGATGAAGGAGCAGTGTTGATGATGATAAAGGAATGAAGGGATGAGGGAATAATGTTGGCGATGATTGGTTATTTATTGATTGGTAGGTTAACCCCACGATGTTCTGTTAATCATAACTTATTCCCAGAAGCTTCCAGGTGGGGTGGGACGGGTCTTGGGGAGAGACTGGTGCTGGGGAGGGGCTACTGAAGGCTCAAGGGGGTTTATATGAACGTAGAAACATCTGTTCCATCGTGACAAATGTATCATGCAACTTTCTTATGGTTTCAAATAACACAATAAAAAGATTGGGGTAATAATGTTACATCTCTTTCAGGATTGCTGACTCGCAGCTTGGGAGGCACTTTGGCAACACAGGTAGCGCCGATACCTCACAAGCAGGAAGGCTACTGGGTTTGATTCCAGGCCGGGGTCCTGTGTGGAGTATGTATGTTCTCCCATTGCTGACATGGGTTTCCACCGAGAGTCTAAAGACACCTTGCTGTGAGCCTGTATTGCAGGCCTACTGCAACTGTGTATGTATCGTTATTGGACGATTTTTAATCAAAATATGTGATCGGCCGATATTTCTCCAATGTAGTCGATCCCGAGAGCTGATTGATGGCGTTAAACAAATGAGCCTAATTTCTGTATTTACAGCTAGAGTTTCATCCAGGAAGAGGAGCCCTCCGGCCAGCTCCCTGCAATTCCTATCTAAATCCACTAGGTGGAAATACACACCCTTTCATTTTCCACAGACTGACTGAAGCAGCGGTTTCGAGAGAACAGTTTATGACGTTCACTACATGAGCGGAAAGAAAACATCGTCCGTCTGGCAGTTTGTTACCGTATGTGATATTAAACACACTAATCTGATACAGCACTTCAGAGACCACACAGCTGAATACAGTGAGTAATAACAAACAGCAGAGCTAGAACACACAGCTAACACAAAACAAACAACCCAGAACACCTACAGACCAGATCTGACCAGTACAAACAGAACAACAGCAGCAGAAACAGCCAGAGAGCTAAAGAACCACAGCCAGAGTGATTAAGTTTATAGTTCTAGATAAGCAGATCTTCTCGGCTGTAGAAGACGTTCATTCTGCTGCTTAATATCCCACCTGGATCCACGCTCTGCTGTTCCTAGTAGAGATACTTTTCAGACGTGGCTCTTCCGGAGCTGTATCAAGCGGCTTACTCCCACATAGACCAACTTCAAATTTAGTTATAATATTATACTGTTCTATATGAGCTTGTTAAAAATAGTAATAAACCAGTTTAGACCGTGTTTCATGACTTGCTTGCGCTAATATTATGTAGCCTGCCGTGGCATATAGCCCCGCCCTCGATCGGTACCGGCTATTGGCCAATCGCGCTGAAAGGTGATCGGCAATCGGAATCGGCCTCAAGAACGCTGATCGGTCCATCTCTAGTAGTAACCTAATAAGCAGGTACTCTGAGCGTGTCGAGCAGTTCTCATACTCGCACGCGTCCAAGCATCTACTGACCTGAATGACGATTTTGAGAGCTTTAACTTTCTGGTCTGAAGCCCAGGCCTCTTTCAGCGACTGGTTAAGCTCCTCGATCCGGTTCACGTAGTCCTGCTGAGAGAGGTTCAGCAGCTCCCTCTGAGAGCCCTGATACACACACACACACACACACACACACACACACACTGTAAAATACACTCCAGTACACAAGACATTCGCTTTAACCCCAGAAACAAAGCCCAGCGTTTACTTCATTATACACTCACTTCCTCCAAGTCATCCAGCTCCTCCAGACGAGTGCGCACCTTCTCTGATACCGCAGAGCTGGGACTGGAGGCTTTACCTGTACAGAGCAGGTCAAACATCAGACAGTCAGGAGATGAAACTCGCTTATTAAGAACAAAGCTTTTGCACACTTAGATTCTTACAGTCACTTACTTCTGTCAGAGCCCATGAAGAGATTCTGTAGAAACAACAACAAGAAGGAGCTGAGACTTATTAATATTATTGTTATTATTATTATATAACTATTCAAATTTCAGAAACCATTTATTTAGTTTCAGAGAGCATGTAAGAGAAGGTTTGATGTCTAAAACCATCACAGCTGCTTCATAACATACCATGTTGTGGAAAAAAAAACCCAAATAAAATAAATAAATAAATAAACATATAAACACACTGAGCTGGTTTACTGCATCCTTTCTTGGGGGGAGCTCTCCAGTTCTGTGACCTTAACGTTCACAAGTTATGCCTTGGGTAGGTGGAGTTTTCATGACACAGGATAACGCCATGATGTTAATGTTTGTTATTTGAAAGTAGCTAGAGATCTTACCAGAACATTAAAACCACCTTATTGTATTTACACACACTATATCAGCTCCACTGACCATATATGAGCTACACTTAAAGACTGTAGTTCATCTGATTCTCTGTATACTTTATTACTCTGTTCTTTAATGATCAGGACCCCCACAGGACCACCACAGAGCAGCTACTATTAGGGAGCTGGATCATTCTCAGCACTGCAGTGACATTGACGTGGTGGTGGTGTGTTAGCATGTACTGGTGTGAGTGGATCCGACACAGCAGTGCTGCTGCTGGAGTGTTTTAACACCTCCTCAGTGTCACTGCTGGACTGAGAATTGTCCACCAACCAAAACTATCCAGACAGCAGTGTCCTGTGGGCGGCGTCCTGTGTCCACTGATGAAGGACTAGAGGAACACAAACTGAGCAGCAGCAGATGAGCTACTGTCTCTTCATCTACAAGGAGGACCAGCAAGTAGTTGAAGTGTCTAATAGAGTGGACAGTGAGTGGACAGTGTTCAAACACTAACACACCACCACCACATCAGTGTCACTGCAGTGCTGAGAATGACCCACCTCCTTAATAGTAGCTGCTCTGTGGTGGTCCTGTGGGGGTCCTGATCATTAAAGAACAGAGTAATAAAGTCTACAGAGAATCAGATGAGCTGATATAATGGACAGTGTGTAGATACTTATAGATACTTATCATGTATCAGGATATCAGAGCAGCAACAACAAATCATCTGCTTGCCAATCAAGTGTTAGAACCACATTATGATAGCACTCAGAGTCTCTCACTATGGACAGCTTCTCTGTGGTGGTGAATCTGGCCAGGATCTCTCCACGTTTGGCTGACCACGGCTCAAAATCTGCGCCCACCTCCTCCTCATTTTCCCTCCGCTTCCTGCCCAGCTCCTGGAAACGAAGCAAAGAGAGTAGCACACTAACTCAGAGACACAGCTAAACGGGGACATGTCCCTCTTTTATAGATAACAGTTCATCACACAGTGTCAGGGACAACATACACAAGTCTGTTTGAGGTGAATAAACATTACATGGCAAGTGTGATTGACGGCTGCCTGGACTATGCTAATTTATTAGGTGTACATGATCCTTGTAGCTCTAAAGTGAAACTAAAGCCCATTTCACACATACAGAGCGACGTGGCAGTGGGACTTATACAGCCGAACATGGTAGACCTCCCAGGCAATATGTATGAAGCGTTACATTTTTAGTTCTCCTTTATTTCTATTATTTATAATACAGATTATTATGACCCAGCTAGTCAGACTGGGAGACTTAATAAGGTCCTGGTAGGTGGTCACAGGTATCTGGAGGTATCATGCTGACTGCAGTGCATCCCACAGCTGCTGGAGGGAGCATGGAGGAGAATCCATAGTCTGGAGTCAACACCACCATCCAGGTGGTCCCAAAGATGTTCAGTTGGGTTCATGTCTGGGGAATTTGGGGTCCAGGGTAGTACATGTAAGACTTGGTCAGCTCTTCCAACCAATGTGGGACGTTTCTAGTCGTGTGACCTGTCTCATTGTCTTGATGGAAGATCTCATCAACCCCAGAGAATACCATCAGCATGTATGGTGTACGTGATCTGCAAGGATGGATTCAGTTGAGAGCGTCTTTCACACAGATGAGTGGGTCCAGAGGGTCCAGCCACAGATAGATAGATAGATAGATAGATAGACAGACAGACAGACAGGCACAGACAGACAGACAGGCACAGACAGACAGACAGACGAAGATAGATAGATAGATGGATAGATAGAGCCAACACCATCATCCAGATGGTCCCAAAGATGTTCAGTTGGGTTCATGTCTGGGGAATTAGGGGTTCAGGGAAGTACATGGAAGACTTGGTCAGCTCTTCCAACCAAGGTGGGACATTTCTACTCGTGTGACCTGTCTCATTGTCTTGCTGGAAGATCCCATCCACCCCAGAGAAGACAATCAGCATGTATGGTTTACGTGATCTAAAAGGATGGATTCAGACCCCAATTGGTTGACAGCGTCTTCCACACAGATGGGTCCAGACAATGCCATGAAAACATTCCCCAGACCTTAATGCTTCCAACCTACAGTTTGAGTGCTGCCGATGCCACATTCATCCAAATCTGGGAACCAGACACACTAAAGTTGGCCAATACATTCTCGAGTCTGACCTGGAAGCGGACGCCCAAAGCCATCAACGTGTCCCAGAAAGGCATTACATGAAGTTGTTTTGGTGCAAGGTTTATTTTCTTCCAATGGCTGTGAGGCACGTGAAGGGTGATGGTAGTTTCTTCTGCTAATTAACAACCATTTAACCATCAACGTTACACATAAAACTCATTGTAGCTTCACTGATGGTCTCATATAATAAATATTAATGCTATATTTGTGTTATAGCCCTCTTGTTCCTTTCGACAGCATTGAAAATCAAACCGCCTGCAAGTGTCACTACAATTGCACATCAAATCACTGTCGATGACTTTGCTAACATCTGAGCACCTGAATGACACACAGACTCACCACCGAAGAGCTGCTGTGAGACAGGGTGGGAGTCTCGCTGGCTGAAGCTGCGGCAAAGAGCGACAGAGGGTCAGTTCCCTCCAGCATAGAGCTCAGAGGGTCTGGGGCCACAGAGCTGGAGGAAGACGAGGAGGAGGATGTGCTGCCTTTTCGCCCTCCCCGTCTTGACCTGGAATCCGTCACCTGGAGGCGAGAAGGGAAGTGAGAGACAAATCGCTTCTTGGCCACAGAACAAAGATGGAGTGGTGGAAAAAAATCGGACAGACAGTCTAACTAATGACTGTAATTAGGACTGGACATTAGATGGGCATCACTACAATTTGAGGGTACAGATCTACTGTCTTTATATAGCTGAATGCTTTTAACCCCAACCCAGAACACCAAGCTGTGCATTCATTTTTCACCAGATCAGCTGTGAAGGCCAAACATAAGACAAGCAACGCACAGTAACTTCATTGCTAAACATCGTTGCTGTTTTTGTCTTAATGTAGGCAAAGCATCCAAACAACCAAATAAAACATCTGTAAACCAACAGGATTCAAGTTAGTCACCCTTTGTAAGGCTCTTCCATGTCAAGCATTCACCAACGTGCTTTGAACATACCGAATATGGAGGGTCATATTGTCATACTGCTCAGCAAAATGCACCGCAATCACAGTACAGTACAATAAATCTATTCCAACGTGCAGCACTGTTATACTCTGTTATAATTCTGTAGTAATTTAGATGTTACTGTATTGTTACTGGACTGCATATGTAGTCCAGTATAAATATTTAGGTTAATGGTAGAAGCTACTGGGAGGAGCGCCCGGCCTTCAGAGCATCACCTTGTTCGAGACCTTAAATAAGAAAATCACAGATTTTAGATAGATAGATAGATAGATAGACAGACAGACAGACAGACAGACAGACAGACAGACAGATAGATAGATAGATAGATAGATAGATAGATAGATAGACAAACAGGCACAGACAGATAGATAGATAGATAGATAGATAGATAGATAGATAGATAGATAGATAGATAGATAGATAGATAGATAGATAGATAGATAGACAGACAAACAGGCACAGATAGATAGATAGATAGATAGATAGATAGATAGATAGATAGATAGATAGACAAACAGGCACAGACAGATAGACAGATAGACAGATAGATAGATAGATAGATAGATAGATAGATAGATAGATAGATAGATAGAACAGAAAAGGAGAGAAACAGACTGATAACAAAGATAGACAAACAAAAAATAATAAATAGATAGACAGATGAAGATAGAAGGATAAATGGACAGATAGATAAACAGCTCAACAGAAAAAAACTAGAGATAGATAGATAGATAGATAGATAGATAGATAGACAGACAGACAAACAGAAAAGGAGAGATATACAAACAGAAAAAAATTAATAGATAGACAGACGAAGATAGAAAGATAGATGGATAGATAGACAAAGAGATCAACAGAAAAAACATAGATAGATGTTTTAATCTATTCACGGTGGAGGAATACACAAAGGGTGCTATAAGGGTTCACCATCATGAACATGGAGGTTTTGATAGTGAATATGAATTACTGGTTACCCCTTCATCACACATCACTGTTTCTTATGTGTGTCGAGAAACGTGTTAGTTTCTTTCTGGCCGTATTCCACCTTTTATCCCAACAATGTTCACTCAGAATAGTACAAATGACAAAACTCGCTCCAGTGACTGGATCACCCTTCAGGTTCCTAGAACTTTTACTGAACTTGGAAAATCTGCTTTTTGCTACAGTGCACCAGCGAACTGGACCTCACTGCAGGAAACACTAAAGCTCAGCTCACTGGTGTCACTGGGACATTTTAAACTCTTAATTTCTAACCACCTCCACACAACCTGCCAATGTTTTATTTAATTATAGTTTAAAGTTTTATGATTTTGTTATTCAGTAATTTTGTATTATTCTATTTTAATTTGTCTTATTCTTGTTTTTAGTGTCTTATTCAGCTTGTTTTTCTTTTACAATTTATCTTAATTTTGTCTTCGCTCTTAATGTTTCCTTTACATTTTAATTACTCATTAAAACTCATTTTAACATATTTTTAATCCATTTTTGTTTAATAATTGTAATGCTCTGCAACACTGTAAATGAGGGTCTCCCTCAATGTACTACCGGGTGTAAATAAAATTGATTGAATACAATGGCTATATTTGTGATGCAGATTTGGTGACATCAGGTTCCATTCTCCAACACTGTACAGGAATCTGAGTCTCTATACTCAACCATTTCACAACCAAACCACTCTGAATACGTCTGATTACATCTAAGCCACTAAATCACGCAGATACTTTGATATGCATAACCTGAACACAGCATAGTCTTTGCAATGCACTTGCATGTCCATGACCACCTTATAGGAAGTGTTATGGTATATCAAAACAAATACATGTGGGTACACTCATGGTTTTGATAATAAATAAAGTGGATATATTTGTGTTATAGAAATGGTGACGTCTGGTTCCATTCACCACCACTGTAAAGACATCAGAGTCTCTACAATCACCCATTTCACAACCAAACCACTCTGAACACATCTGATTACATCTCAGCATTGTAATATGCAGATATATTGCATATGCATAATCTAAACATGCACTTGCATGGCCATGGCAGCCTTATAGGGGATGTTATGGTCTAGTACAGAGCACCAATACTGTGGACAACAGGTATGGTCACGCTAACAACAGGTTTTTCCTGTTTTGGGTTGCAGATTGCTTACCGTAATGGGTTTTAGAGGATGGTAGTCGCTCAGCTCTACAGGCGAAGCCTCCACTCTGCACCTCTGCAGCTCTGCGGCGTATTTACGCACACGAGCATGCCTGAAAACACAGACAGGAACATTACCTATATGATTAAAATAGATATCATGCACGGAACTGGCCCTCGTAAACACGAGGCTGAAGTTCTAGGTCGAAATGTTCAGTTAGACCTTAAATACTAGTATTCTGGCTCAGTTAAGGTGGAACTGGAAAATTCCTCAAAGATGCATATTTCATCTCCGTAAATAAAGTGCGCATAATCTTAGTATGAGGTGTAATAGGCCAGTAGGCAATGACACGATAAATATTATGGAGTAATTGTCACAAAAAGCTAAAAAACGAAATAAATATTCTCACCACTGAACTGAAGCCATCTTCACATCAGTGTCATGTGAGCAACCCGGAAATGTACAACAAAACCGCTTATCAAAATAAAAGTCTTAATCGTCTGAACGATTTTCTCTTATAAGTGAACTTCTTGCGCTATTCCGGGCTTTGACCAATTTCCTGTACTGCTACTGTGCTGGTCAGATTTTTTTGACACAGGACAGATTTACACACCAGAGTTAGAACATCCTCCACAGAAGACACTTTTCAAATGTGCCTTGTAAAAGCAAAATCTGCAAACTTAAAAAAAATGTATTGGTTCTGTAGCATTTTAATTTTATGTAAAAACTCAAAAGTAACTCGACCGGCCACTTTTGCAGCATGGGAAAACACTTCTGACAAAAAAGCTGCACTAAGCTTAAATACTCATAGTTCATAAATTACTCTGTTTTTGCCATATAATGAATCACAGCATTGCAGCTAGAGATGGGACCGATCCGATATTGACGTAATTTAACGTATTGGATATCGGGCAAATGTGGCCGATCCACTTACCGATCCATTTTTTATTTCATTTCTATTTAGTTTTGCACATTATTTCAACTATTTGAATAATGTTGAAGTTGCTGCTGATACAATTTTCTTAATACTTGAACTGTTTAGATCATGCAGTCAGTCATATTGTTGTATTTAGCATATTAGAAAGGTTTTGATACATAAGATGTTTATTTCAATTTTGTGTTTTAAATATTTGATATAAAAGAAAACTATTGTGTTTGTATATGCCTTTGGAATGCATTTATATTAAATGCATGTGTGTACTCTTCTAAGTGTTGTGTCTATTTCAGCCTCATTATGTAACCTTTAACATAGTACCAATGATAATAAACTAAAGAGCCCATATATCAGTATTTGTATCGGTATTGGTATTGGCAGTTATATATCGGTATCGAATCGGAACTGAAACACACTGGATTGGCCCATCACTAATTGCAGCCTGACCAACAGGAGATTCCATCCCACCTAGCTGAATATGAACCATCATTTTTTACATTTTAAAGCAAATTTTTAATCCAAAGCACTTATCAGAAGTGGGATTTGAACCAATGTATCCATGTGGAGACCAGAATCCTCACAATTTGGGAAAAGGTAGAATCTTAATTCTGGCACTGTAGACCACTCAGCCATTCTGACACAAAAGCTCCACATATCTTACATACTCATTGATTATAAATTACTCTCTTTTTTCCACCTAATGAATCACGACATTGCAGCCTGACTAAGATGAGATTCCATCCCACCTAGCTGAATATGAACCATAGTTTTTTACATTTTAAAAATGTATATAAAATTCAAATTGGTACTAAAACATCTTCAGTAAAAACTCAAACGAAAGTCACTTGGCATGAGCTACTGCCGCATGCTAAAGCACATGTCCGAAGTGTGATTTGAAGCCACGCCTCCATGTGGAGACCAGAATCCTCATAATTTGGGAAAAGGTAGAATCTTGAGTCTGGCGCCTTAGACCACTCAGCCATTCTGATACAAAAGCTGTACACATCTTAAATACTCATTATTTATAAATTACTCTGTTTTTGCCGCCTAATAAATCACGTCATTGCAACCTGACCAACATGAGATTACATCCCACCCCACATAGCAAAAATTATCTGGCCCGGATCCGGCGCAAATCACGCTGAAGTTCTGGCCCGGGTCCGTAAAACGGATCTGGCCCTGTGTCCTTTTGCACTGTGGGCCAATACCGGTACAGATCCGCTTTCCAGATTTGGACCGACACTGGCCCAACACCGGGTCCGGCGATTTCTTCACACATCCTTCCGGTTCCGGTGTGCCGCAGAATGGCCGCACTGGTGAGAGCTCCGGGTAAACTCTACTGCTTTTTGTGTTTTATTGTCCTGTTTCTAAGTGTTTTTGTACATGCCGCATCTGGGATTATTCAATATGATCTGCAAACTCTTCTGAACATCCGATCATCACTCAAGACGGACTTTAACACAAACTCACACACGAGCGCGAGCAGCTGCCCCTCCGCGGCTTCTTCGCTCCTTTGTTTGCTAACACGCGCACGCCGGCGAGGCAGGAAGAAGCGCAAGAGGGGCAGACGCGCCGGTGTGCTATGCAGGACAAGGAAACGGTGCTTCAACCCTCCGCTTCCCAGTATTCTGCTCGCAAATGTTCAATCGCTGGAGAACAAAATAGACGAGCTGAACGCACGGATCAAGTTTCACCGCGACATCGAGAGCTGCTGCGTTTTAGCGCTCACAGAGACGTGGCTATCCACCGCTACACCCAACAACGGCATCACACCGACCGGCTTCTCCATCTACCGGCAGGACAGAACTCTGGACTCTGGTAAGGGCAGAGGCGGCGGGGTGTGTGTTATGGTGAACTCTCGATGGGGGATGTAGCAGTTCTAGCCAGTCACTGCTCTCCAGACATTGAACTCTTAATGGTCAAAGTTCGACCTTTTTTTCTGCCCAGAGACTTCAGCTCAGTCATCCTCACTACAGTCTACATCCCACCTCAGGCTGATAAGTCACGTGCATTGGAAGTTCTGTATGAGCTCATCAATAGACATGAGAACACTGATCCAGAGGCTGCTTTTATTGTGGTTGGAGATTTTAACAGGGCAAACCTGAAGAAGGTCCTGCCCAAATACTATCAGCACATTAAATTTCCAACCCGAGGAGAACAGACTCTTGACCACTGCTATACAGCACTTAAGGACTGTTACAAACCCCTCCCCCGCCCTGCCTTTGGCAAAGCGGATCACACCTCCATTCTTCTCCTGCCTGCTTACAAACAACGACTTAAACAGGAAAAACCAGTTCTTAGATCAGTCTATCAATGGAGTGAGGAGGCCATCTTCACACTACAAGACTGCTTTGAATCCACAGACTGGAAGATGTTTCATTATGCAGCTGGCAGTGACATCAACGAATACACTGACTCCATCACAAGTTACATCAGTAAATGCACTGACGACATTGTGCCAAAAATCAATGTCAGAACATTTCCCAATCAGAAACCCTGGATCAACGCTGAGGTTCATGCCAAACTAAGAGCTCGAACCTCTGCCTACAACTCTGGTGATCTGGCTAGCTACAAGAAGGCCAGATATGACCTTCAGAGGACCATCAGGCTAGCCAAACGGAACTACAGGGACAGAGTTGAATCCAACTTCCTCTGCTCTGATCTCAGACGTATGTGGAGTGGACTGCGCACCATCAGTGATTATAAAGGAGATATGAGTTGTGATAGGGGGTCACCCTCCTCACTTGCAGATGAGCTCAATGCACATTATGCTCGCTTTGAGGCAAACAACACCTCCCCTGCTGAAAATCTCCCAATACAACAGGAGAGCTGCACACTGACCATCTCCCTGTCTGAGGTGGTGAAATCCTTCAGGGCAGTTAACCCACGCAAGGCACCAGGTCCTGATGGTGTACACAGTCGTGTACTTAAAGCATGTGCCAACCAGCTGGCTGAGGTTTTCACCGACATCTTTAACCTCTCCCTAAGACTGTCAGTGGTTCCTACGTGCTTTAAAGAAACCATCATTGTTCCAGTTCCCAATAAACCTTCTGTCACCTGTCTGAATGACTACCGCCCTGTTGCACTGACATCAACAGCTATGAAGTGCTTTGAGCGGCTGGTCAAAGCTCACATCTGTTCTATGCTTCCTGCCAACATGGACACTCACCAGTTTGCATACCGCTCCAACAGATCCACAGACGACGCCATTGCACTAACAGTACACACTGCTCTCACACACTTGGACAGAAAGAACACGTATGTGAGAATGCTGTTCATAGATTACAGCTCAGCATTCAACACAATCATCCCAGCCAAACTCATCCCAAAGCTCAAAGACTTGGGTTTGAACTCTTATCTCGGCAACTGGATACTGGACTTCCTGACGAGCAGACCGCAGGTGGTGAGGGTGGGTGACAGCATCTCTTCCACTCTGACTCTGAGCACGGGGGCCCCCCAGGGATGTGTACTCAGCCCCCTCCTGTACTCCCTGTACACTAATGAATGTGTAGCCAAACACTCCTCCAACCTCATCTTCAAATTCGCTGATGACACTACCATCCTAGGCCTCATCACAGATGGAGATGAAACAGCCTATAGAGACGAGGTCAGCGCTCTGTCAGAGTGGAGCCATGACAACAATCTCCGTCTAAACATCAGCAAAACGAAGGAGATGATTGTGGACTACAGGAAGCAGCAGAAGGGTGGTCACTCTCCCCTTTACATCAACGGGGCTGAAGTGGAGAGAGTCAGCAGTGTTAAGTTTGTAACGCTCTTCGAAGTTGGTTAAAGCTTAAAATATCCAATCCGACCCGGATAGGAGTGAGCTTGGTCCGTTCACAGGCGAGTGAAACACGAAGCACACAGGGGAGAAGTGAATCACTGACTCGTACTCGCGCTGGTGGTATTCCACAATTCGCTTTAATTGCTGCTGACCAAAAATAAAGCTGGGCTCCAGCAGTATTTGACTGTTCATACATGAACTGGATTAGTTATCCGAAGCTCACTGAAGGCGTTACTTACATAAACCAAAAATAAAGACAAAAAGAGCGGGGTCCAGTGGTCTGAGTCGGTGTACAACAAAAAGCATACACAAAATCTCTCTCTTTGCGCGCGCCGCAGCTTGCGCATGCTCACTCCACTTGCTCCCTTAAAGAGACAGTATACACATTTCTGGCCGTTACAAATTTCCCCCGGGCCATTTAAAGGCTGTCCCCAGCCGTAACTTAACACCTGTGACGCTACTACTATACATAGTAATAGTAAACAGAACTCTTACCAAAGCCTACAAACAGTAATATGCAAATACTTGGCATACATGACAGTATAGCATACACTGAAATAAAAACAAAATACAGTCTTTGCAGCATAAATGACCCAATAGTACAGAATACCTTTTTTTTTTTGAACAATTTTCCATTTTTTTTTTTTTTTTTTTTTTTACACATAAGGCGCCAACAGCGACCAACCAATACAACAACAGTTTATGCAGTGCAAACAATCAAACTGCACCTAACATACTATGTGCATGTAGTACTCAGAGGTCTAGTCTACGAGTGTGATGGGGGTTGGTCCACTTATTTTCCGACCACCCTGATGTGATCCTAGGTACTCGCCTAGGTCGTAGTGAATAGTGCGCGCCCATTTGATCTATGACACCGTCAAGCGAGTCAGTGTGTGGAGCTCTGAAGTCTACGTTTAGGCCAGAGTAGTCAACACAAGCCTCGGGTGCTTCCTGAACATAAGCCCATTCATCAGGGGCGCACCTCTCCTGCGTGATAGACGAGTCGCTGCGCAGATAATCTCCCTCAATCAAAAGACTTCCCCCCAGATCTCTCGGACCTGCTGACAGCTCACCAACATTTTGGGAACGTCGGTTGTTCTGAGGCAGGGTAGCAGAGTCCCACGTGTGAAAAGGCTGAATATTGACAACATGAAACACCCCTGCGTCCTCGCCGGTGTCCATCCTTGTCAATCTGTAATTTACATCCGATAGCTTTTGTGAGACACAGAATGGGCCAGTGTAGACAGGTGCCAATTTAGCAGTGAAGTTAGCAAGTGCATCAGATTTTGGACGAGTTTTCACCTTAACCAGGTCACCCACATAATAGGATACCTCCCGACGCTTCTGGTCATAATAATGTTTCCTCCGCACATGACTGGTTTCCAGGGCTGCAGAGCATGGTCGTGTGCTTCCCTTATGGACACCTTTAAGTTCTCTGGGTATGGAACGGCAGGGTCGTCTATACCGTCTGGGGAAGGCTGAGTGATCAGATCCAGAGGAGTGTCCAGCTCGCGGCCGTACAGTAACATCGATGGGCTGTGTCCTGTGCTTTCGTGAGGTGCAGTACGTAGCACAAAGCATATTTGAGGTATGTACTTGTCCCACGAAGTATGCTTGTCACCCACGTATGAGCGAATTGCAGTCTTCAATGTGCGGTTGACCCGTTCTGTGGCATTAGTTTGTGGGTGGTACGCTGTAGTCAGTCTGTGCTCGGTCCCGAGTGCAGACACCACATGTTCGAAGAAGTCACTAACAAATGGGGATCCCCTGTCCGAGATTAGGTAGGTTGGGGTACCATGACGCGCAAACACTTCACTCATGAACTTGCTGGCTGCAACCTGAGCAGTGGCTTCTCTAACAGCTGAAATTTCCACCCATTTCGAAAAATAGTCAACGAAGACGAGAATGTATGCGTTTCCGCAATTTGTGCGGGGTAGCGGACCCACAAAGTCTACTCCCGTGTACTCCCATGGTTTCGTGGGCCGAATAGGTATCATAAGGCCAGCAGGCTTCTTCTGACTGGGTTTTGAAAGCTGACAAGACGTACAGGAAACGACATATCTTTTGACGTCTGCAGGCATTTTGGGCCAGAAGAATCTGAGTCGAAGCCGGGCTAATGTCTTTGTGGCACCTAAGTGTCCAGCTGTTGGGTGATCATGATAGTACTTCAGCAAAGTGTTCCTTATGGACAAGGGAGCAAAGAGCTTTAGCTGCTTCATGGGGTGCAGCACACACGAAGCCTTTGGATCATTGTAGTATAGAAGACCTTCGTGAACACTGTACCTTTTTGCTTCGTCCAACTCGCTCTCGTCGACAGTCGCACTCTCAATGTCGCGTAGCAATTTGCCAGCTACGTGGTCTTCCAACTGCAGGTGTCGAAGATGTTCTCTATCTGTGGGCACGACAGGTGAAAGGGAGCGGAGATCCAGGCTGCCAATAACAGCAAAGTCGGGCAGTATATCCATTTTGTCTCCTGTGCTGGGCAGTGGGTTATGTGACAGAGCATCGGGTACTTTGTTCTGTGCACCTGGCTTGTGGACCACACTGAAGTCAAAATCTTGTAGCCGTAAAGACCACCTAGCAAGTCTCGCTGAAGGGTTGGGTCGAGACATCAACCACTTTAGGCTGCTGTGGTCAGTGATGATTGTTACATGAAGACCTTCCACATATGGCCTGAAATACTCAAGTGCCCAAATGACAGCTAAACATTCTTTCTCCGGAATGGAGTATGGTTTCTCAGCTTTGTGCAGGGAACGGCTTGCGTAAGCAACTGCCACGTCACGACCTTCAACATCTTTCTGCATCAATGCCGCGCCAAGACCAGCATCAGATGCGTCTGTGTGGATGAAAAAAGGATGGTCAAAATCAGGGAACTTCAAGATGGGTGCCGAAGTTAAACAGCTTTTCAAAAAGCTCACAGCTGCTTCACACTTTTTGTTCCAGACAAATGGAGAATCGTGTCTTGTGAGCGCAAACAAAGGCTCAGCATGACGTGCGTAGTCTTGAATAAAACGGCGATAGTAGCTTGTAAGCCCCAGGAACTGCCTGACATGTTTCACCGTACTAGGAGTCCTGAATTCAACCACAGCCTTCACTTTGTCCAGGTCTGGCAAAATGCCTGAAGGGGTAACCCGGTACCCGAGGAAGGTGAGTTCTTTCAGGCAAAACTGGCATTTTTTCAATTTCAGGGTGAGACCTGCAGAATCAAGCCTACAGAGAACTTCCTGCAGATCGGCCAAATGTTGTTCAAATGTCGGTGAGGCAATTACAATGTCATCCAAGTAAACAGCACAACACTTGTAAATGAGCCCAGCAAGAACATTATTCATGAGCCTTTGAAATGTTGCGGGTGCGTTCCGTAGCCCGAACGAAAGAACCCGGAACTGGAAAAGGCCGCAATGCGAAATGAAAGCTGTCTTGGGTCTCGACTCCTTTTCCACAGAAACTTGCCAGTAGCCACGGGCTAGATCTAGGGTGGTAAGAAACTTCCCCCTGGCAAGGAAATCTAGGGACTCGTTGACTCTAGAGAGCGGGTATGAATCTTTGACTGTCAGTTGGTTAAGGCCGCGGTAGTCTACACAAAATCGGGGTTCTGAACCTGGCCGATTAACAATCACTATCGGTGCTGCCCAAGGACCAGAGGCTGGTTCTATGATCCCATCCTGAAGCATCTTTTGGATTTGTTCCTCAATGATTTGCTTCTTTGCAGGAGAGGAACGGTATGGAGGTAGGTTGACAGGTCTAGCCTCCCCTGTGTCAATAACATGCTCTGTTAGTGACGTATGCCCTAAATGGCCATCAAACATGTGTTCAAAACCCTCCAAAAGGTTCAGTAGCTTGCCTTTATCGTCCACCTCCAAGCAGGCATCATTGACTTTGTCGCTGAGAGTTAACGGCGAGGCATCCATACTCATCAGATTTTCCCCTTCAAAGTCATCCACTGCATAATCATGGACTTCAGAGTCATCAAGGTAGTTAGGTGAATCAGCCAAGACAACAGTTCTGGATGGGACATGAATGGCTGAGCATAATGGCTCGTAGCATAAAATCCATCCCTAAGATTAAAGGGGTAGAGAGAGCTGGCAGGATGACAAAGTGGTGATAGAAACGTTTTCCCATAAAGCCAATGCTCAGCCATGTTATGCCGACAGGGCTGCAGAAGGTGCCATCTGCAAGCTGAACCGGTTGGGTCACCCAGGGTTGAGTCTTTTGGCTTGACTGCTGAATGAGGTCTGCTCTTACAGCAGACAGTGAAGCTCCTGTGTCAAGTGTAGCATCTAGGGCCTTAGCGTTAAAGTTGACTTTGACTCTAAATGGAGTGTTCCAGAACGCGGGTAGAAGAAATGTCTTCCACATGGCCAAGAATAGGTGGGTCTTGTGATGAATCAACATTTGAAAGAGGCGTACTTAAGTTCTGGAGGGGAGGATTGCCTCTGTGAAACGTCCTCCCTCCTCTGAAGTTTTTCCGGCCGTTTTCCAGCGTGCCTGCTTACTCTCTCATCAGTACCGTGTGTAGTGACCCCATAATCAACACGGTGAGACTTACTTTCCACTTGTGTTCGAGTATCACCCGCTGCTGAATCAGAATTAGTGCAAGACAATGTATTTGGAGCAGCATTGCAGTTCGGGCAGGTGCGAGAAGTAAAGCCGGGTAAAGAACAGCCAAAGCAGAATTTATCCCTGGCGGGCTTACTTCGCTGTTCTGAGGGCTTGTCTGTGTAGCATGGACCAAGAACCGAGTGCAATTCATGAGCCCGCATTAATAAATCAACCACTGAGGAGATTGTCGTGCCATAAAGCACAACTCTGTATTTTTCAAGAGCTCGTCTGCAAATAATTATAACTTGTTCTTGTTCTGGTGGCGGGCATCTTAGTTTGTCAAATTCACCGAACATGTGAGCCACAAAAGTTGGAAGAGGTTCGCTTGGTAACTGGAAACGGTCAAGTATACCCCGCAAGATCCGCTCCTGGAGGTCCGCAGGAAGAAAGACTTTCTTGAATAAGTCAGAAAACTGGTCCCATGAAACAATATGCTTTTAAGGACCGTAAACCATTTTCTAGGATCTTTGGCAAGAAACCTTGGAAGCTCGAGCAGTAATTGATCATCACTTAAGCCAAGAGAGGACTTGTAGATATTTACTAGCTGTAGCCATTCTTCTGGCTGGACATCACCATCTCCAGCAAACACAGGAGGCTCAAGTTTTTGTTTGGTGAAGGACTGTTGTAAGGGCTTTGGTGGTGTGACTCAGATCTAGGGAATAATGTGGAAGAATGCAAGTTTTGTTCTGATGATGGTTGACATTAGCCTGTGATGAGGTGGTATTTTGGTGATGCCAGTCGGCCGAGTGTGGAGTAGACGTAGCCACTCGAGGTTTGGCTTCAGAAGTAGCAGTACAAGGAGCATTCGTTGAGCTACCAGCCTGTTCCCAGTGACTGAAGAAAGTCTTTTGTACGTCAAGTGATTTATCTAGACAGTCTTGTAATTTAGCTATTTCAGCTTCTAACTGCTTTACTTGTTTTTTAAGTCCCGCCCTAGTCTGGCGTGGTACTTCATGCCTATAGTCACTGTCAAAGTCAGCAGGCAAATCATCTGAATTGAAACAAAAGTCTGGATGTGTAGCCATTTCTTATATGAAAATGAACAAGTGTACTTCAAAACCAGTATATGCTTCTAGCAAGAGAAATTTACAGTCTATTACTTAAACACACAAACATCAGCATATAACTGCAAATTCTCAGAATATAAAATACAACACGTTAATGCAACAGCAATTATATAGAACAAATACTGCAATAGGAAATAACACTTCAATTGAGTTGTTGTGCATGTGGGTTTTTTTTTTTTTCAGTTCAGTTCTGAGGAGTGCTGCGTAGTTAAGGCCTGAAGGCTGCTGCTGGTTCAATCCGCTTCCTTTACTTTCTCTCGCTGCAAACTTTCATGATAGATTCCACTGTTCACCCAAAAGTAAGACTGCACGTGTCCCGTCCATTCGATGCAAAGTACACAAAGCTCCACAGCGCCTTTCCGTTGCAGCAGCGCGTTCTCGTAGCAACAGCGCCTGTCCTCTCTTTCCCGTGCGGCCAAAAGTTCACTCAAAGTTGGCTCGCGCGGCACAGAAACGGCACATATCCAACGGAACAGCGAAACAGTTTAAAGTTCACAAACACGAACTTAGCCAATGTCCAGTTACAGTTATTCCTTTCGGTTTTAAAGAAGGTTCACGTGAAACAGTCCGAATATTCAGCACAAAGAAAAAACAGTCCATCCGCCATTTCACGCTGCCGCACCAGCCATAGTCAGCACAGTTCAGGCTCTCACTTAGCTTAGCACATCAGCTTCAGGCAGTTCGTACTCACCGACTAAACCAGGTCCATAAAGCAAAGCAATGTTCGGGCGCCAGTTGTAACGCTCTTCGGAGTTGGTTTAAAACTTAAAATATCCAATCCGACCCGGATAGGAGTGAGCTTGGTCCGTTCACAGGCGAGTGAAACACGAAGCACACTGGGGAGAAGTGAATCACTGACTCGTACTCGCGCTGGTGGTATTCCACAATTCGCTTTAATTGCTGCTGACCAAAAATAAAGCTGGGCCTCCAGCAGTATTTGACCGTTCATACATGAACTGGTTTAGTTATCCGAAGCTCACTGAAGGCGTTACTTACATAAACCAAAAATAAAGACAAAAAGAGCGGGGTCCAGTGGTCTGAGTCGGTGTACAACAAAAAGCATACACAAAATCTCTCTCTTTGCGCGCGCCGCAGCTTGCGCATGCTCACTCCACTTGCTCCCTTAAAGAGACAGTATACACATTTCTGGCCGTTACAAGTTCCTCGGCGTTCACCTCTCTGATGACCTCACCTGGCCCCTCCACACTAACATGATTGTGAGATCTGCCCGTCAGCGTCTCTTCTTCCTGCGCAGGCTCAGGAAGTTTGGACTGCCTCCTGATATCCTCACCAGCTTCTATAGATGCACTATAGAGAGCATCCTAATGGGCTGCATCACTGTCTGGCAGCTGCACTGCCTGCGACCGCAAGGCCCTAAAAGGAGTGGTGAGGACAGCAGAATACATCATAGGCAACAAACTACCAGCCTTACAGGACATCTATCAGTCCCGCTGCATGAGGAAAATCCAGAAGATCAGGTCAGACAGCGGTCACCCAGCACACGACCTGTTCACTTTACTGCCATCAGGCAGGAGATTCCGCAGCATCCAGGCCAAAACAACCCGCCTACTGAACAGCTTCTACCCACAGGCTGTCAGGCTCCTGAACAAACTGTGAGGCTGAAAGACCCCAATACTGTTCACATAGATATATCTACTGAGAACCTGCCTATGCAACATTTTTCACAGATGTCCCCCTGTATATCCTATGTCCTTATCCATATATATCCTTATATCTTGTGTATTGTATAGTCCTTTATATATTTCAGTTATAACTATATGTATATTTGTAGCTTATTTTTACTTTAATATTGTCTATTTATTGTATGTTTGTACTGTTTTATATATATATAATGCTGCCCTGCTGTAGAGTTTTATCTGAGCCTCACCCAAAGCATTTCAATGCATGTTATGTCCTGACATGATGTGCAAATGACAAAGAAACTTGAAACTTGAAACATCTGGCCCCACATCTGTACCCTTATTTCACATTTGGATTGGTTCTGGCCCAGAGGCGCACACCTCTGGCCCAGATCTGGCCCAGATAGCAAAAAGTATTCGGCCCAGCTTTGGGCTGAGACTGAGTCTTGACACGGTGCATCATTTCTTATGTAAGCAGCCTAAAAAGGAGACACGAAAAATATATATTTGAACCACCATATATATATGTGAACCAGCATGAATTAAGTGCCCAGCCACATATACACAGTCCCTGGTAACTACAGCTGTGACAGTTGGTAAACTACAGAAGTTATCTAGCTATCTGCCGGAATGGCTCATAAAATATGTTAAAACAATAAAAGACAGTCTATTCATATGACCTTCTACATCCAGGTTGTACTTAAACTTTAATATTGTTAATGCATGCCACCGTTTCCTGACTTACCTGAATTAATATAATGAAGGTTTGATTACATAAACTAGGTTTTGGATGGTAACTGTAAATAGTAAAATTCATAATAACAAAAAAATTAATTTACGAATTTATGAATAAAATTCATAATTCATAAAACTCAATTTTTGGAGGCAGGCCTCCCCTCTACTTCCACCACTGGTGTAAAAGATTGTTTTTAAGTAACAGAGGTGTGTATATATATATATATTTCAAAAAAACTCTGAGGGAGTACATATATCTATTTATTTTTACTTATTTTACTTATTAGATCACATTTCAGGTGCAGAACTTCTAAACATTTAAGTCTACAAACTTTCTTATAGTCATAGTAATATGAGTGTGCATCTTCACAAATAGACATGAAATAGTACCATTTTACATAAATTATGCATATAAAACTAATAGAAAAAACCTTATCTTTTAATAATCCCAACAAACAGACCACATGGATCCACGTCCAATGCTCTGTTGTATATAGGGAGTCACAGAGACCACGTCACTAGCTCTTAGTAGCTCTCACAAGCCTTACCTGCAAGGAAAAAAGGAACCATGTCAACACTTAAGTTGACAGAAACTGATGCCTCAATATCCCATGCCCTCCCTCTTAACACAGAGCTAAAACAATACTCTCTCTTAGACAGAAAATAACAGTAATGTTTTTACTAAAACAACACAAAAAGGCAAACAAAAGTTGTCAAAATGAAAGCTGAAAACCATTGTTCTTTAAAGGCTCTTTAGTAAAATAATTTAGTTTTATATAGAACCATGAGAAATCACAGAACCATTTGCATCCTTAAATGGTTCTTTGCATGATGAAATGGTTCTTTTTTATTATGCGGAACCTGTATATAGTTCTTTAAATTGTCTTAAATTGTTTTTACAGATGCTCTTTTTTAATATACGGCATATGAACGTGTTTTGCCACTGTAACTTTTGTGTCTGGCTATTTTGTTGTATCCTTGACCCAAAGGTACACAAAAGCATTTTAGTCTTATTTTATTTAGAAGTATTTGGCTCAACCCAACTGATGAAACATTGCTGTTGGTTATGGCGTATACAACTGTCAAAGCTAACAACAATGCAAACTCATTGCTGTCAGCTTAAATAACTGCAATTAGCTTAAAAATGCGATCAGTTGATTATGTAACAATAATCATGACAGGCCTACTGCTGGACACTGTCAACTTTAGCATAAGCCATTGCTGCATGCGAAAACACTTACCAGAAGTGGAATGTGAACCCACCCCTCCAAGAGCAAACCAGAATTATCATTAAGTAAAGGATAGAACCTTGAGCCTTGCCCCTTAGACCACTCGATCATTCTGACGCGAAAGATTCGGTAGCCTTAAATACTCATTGTTTATAAATTATTCTGTTTTTCCGCATTGCAGCCTGACCAACATAAGATTACATCCCACCTACCTGACTATGAACCATATTTTTTAAATATATATATAAAATCCAAATTGGTAATAAAACATAACAATTTTCTGTGAAAGAGCAAATGGAAGTCAATTGGCCACTTTGGCATGAGCTATTGCCGCATGCGAAAACACCTACCCGAAGTGGAATTTAAACCCACGCCTCCAGGTGGAGACCAGAATCCTCATCATTCAGGAAGAGGATAGAACCTTGAGTCTGGCGCCTTAGACCGCTCAGCCATTCTGACACAAAAGCTATGTTAGCCGTAAATACTCATTGTTTATAAAATACTTTATTCATTAATACATTTTAAAAGTATATACGAAATGCTAATTGGTACTAAAACATATGAATCCTCATCATTCAGGAAGGGATAGAACCCTGAGTCTGGTGCCTTAGGCCGCTCGGCCATTCTGACACAGAGGTGCACTAGCCTTAACTACTCATTGTTTATAAATGATTCTGTATTTAACGCAGAAGATTTTAGGTTCGACTCCTGGCTGGCTCTGATCTTTTTGCTTTTTTCCCAAATCTGCCTATCAATCGCGAGGGGCACCAGCGGAAGCCTCGTTAGCGCAGTAGGTAGCGAGTCAGTCTCATAATCTGAAGGTCATGAGTTCGATCCTCACACGGGGCATTGAAGATTTTAAAGATCGGTGTCATGTGCTCTATCTCGCTGTCACGGGCGTGTTAAAAAAAGTCCTCATGAACACCTCAGCCTAAGCGCAATTTTTGAGAACGCACTCACCCTATGGAGGGAACCAAGTGATCCACAACATGTGTGGGGCGATGCAAAACTCACTACACCATGGGAAGCAGCACATCATGGCGACGTTTGATGTGGATTTAAGTAGGGAGCTTTGGGCACGATCCAGAAAGTGCATTTGCACAGCGTGCGGACACCTGAGTTGTGTAGTCTAGCCGATTGACGCGGACAAAGATTTTTTCATGGAGGAAGACAGGCCAAGCTGCGGCACGTGGGCGGTGGTGCGCCGTGATCGTATAGTGGTTAGTACTCTGCGTTGTGGCTGCAGCAACCCCGGTTCGAATCCGGGTGACGGCAAGCTCTTTTGTTGGGAGCCAAAGAAATTCAGGCCTCCCCTTGGATTTGTGGCCAATGGGACAAACATGCGTCAGTTCCCTTGCCTCCCTGAAGAGCAGCAACGTCGACTCGGACAAATTCCAGAGAGGGATGGCCGGCACAGTTTGGAGCAAGCATCCCATATGGTCTAGCGGTTAGGATTCCTGGTTTTCACCCAGGGGCCCGGGTTCGACTCCCGGTATGGGAACATGTTTGCGTGCTACGTTTAACGGTTCGACAGTGGCTGCCCTTTTATGAGCACGCTCGGGATGCCCTAGTTGCTGCCAAAGGCAGACATGGTTTTGTGTTTACCAAAAACCTTTCACAGGCTTTTAACAGGTGGGCCAGTGGGCGCAATGGATAACGCGTCTGACTACGGATCAGAAGATTCTAGGTTTGACTCCTGGCTGGCTCGGCTCTCTTTGCTTTTTTTCCCAAATCTGCCTATCAATCTCCTGTTTTTCCACAGAACAAGATGGGTATATTACAGACAACTCAGTGGCGACATGAGGCACACAAGGCTGCTATGCCACAAAAGGCGAGGGACAGCAGCAAAAGCCTCGGTAGCGCAGTAGGTAGCGCGTCAGTCTCATAATCTGAAGGTCGTGAGTTCGATCCTCACACGGGGCATTGAAGCTTTTAAAGATCGGTGTCATGTGCTCTATCTCGCTGTCACGGGCTTGTTATAAAAAGTCCTCATGAACACCTCAGCCTAAGCGCAATTTTTGAGAACGCACTCACCCTATGGAGGGAACCAAGTCATCCACAACATGTGTGGGGCGATGCAAAACTCACTACACCATAGGAAGCAGCACATCATGGCGACGTTTGATGTGGATTTAAGTGGGGAGCTTTGGGCACGATCCAGAAAGTGCATTTGCACAGCGTGCGGACACCTGAGTTGTGTCGTCTAACCGATTGACGCGGACAAAGATTTTTTCATGGAGGAAGACAGGTCAAGCTGTGGCACGTAGGCGGTGGCGCGCCGTGATCGTATAGTGGTTAGTACTCTGCGTTGTGGCCGCAGCAACCCCGGTTCGAATCCGGGTCACGGCAAGGTCTTTTGTTGGGAGCCAAAGAAATTCAGGCCGTCCCCCTTGGATTTGTGGCCAATGGGACAAACATGCGTCAGTTCCCTTGCCTCCCTGAAGAGCAGCAACGTCGACTCGGACAAATTCCAGAGAGGGATGGCCGGCACAGTTTGGATCAAGCATCCCATATGGTCTAGCGGTTAGGATTCCTGGTTTTCGCCCGGGTTCGACTCCCGGTATGGGAACTTGTTTGCGTGCTACGTTTAACGGTTCGACAGTGGCTGCCCTTTATGAGCACGCTCGGGATGCCCTAGTTCTGCCAAAGGCAGACATGGTTTTGTGTTTACCAAAAACCTTTCACAGGCTTTTAACAGGTGGGCCAGTGGCGCAATGGATAACGCGTCTGACTACGGATCAGAAGATTCTAGGTTCGACTCCTGGCTGGCTTGGCTCTCTTTGCTTTTTTTCCCAAATCTGCCTATCAATCTCCTGTTTTTCCACAGAACAAGATGGGTATATTACAGACAACTCAGTGGCGACATGAGGCACACAAGGCTGCTGTGCCACAAAAGGCGAGGGACAGCAGCAAAAGCCTCGTTAGCGCAGTAGGTAGCGCGTCAGTCTCATAATCCTGAAGGTCGTGGAGTTCGATCCCTCACACCCGGGGCATTGAAGCCTTTTAAAGATCGGTGTCATGTGCTCTATCTCGCTGTCACGGGGCTTGTTATAAAAAGTCCTCATGAACACCTCTAGCCTAAGCGCAATTTTTGAGAACGCACTCACCCTATGGAGGGAACCAAAGTGATCCACAACATGTGTGGGGCGATGCAAAACTCACTACACCCATAGGAAGCAGCACATCATGGCGACGTTTGATGTGGATTTAAGTGGGGAGCTTAAGGCACGATCCAGAAAGTGCATTTGCACAGGGCGAGCGGACACCTGATTGTTGTGTAGTCTAACCGATTGACGCGGACAAAGATTTATTTCATGGAGGAAGACAGGCTCAAGCTGTGGCCACGTGGGGCGGTGTTGCGGCGCCGTGATCGGAATAGTGGATAGTACTCTGTCGTTGTGGCCGAAGCAACCCCGGTTGGAAATCCGGGGGTCACCGGCAAAGCTCTTTGTTGGGAAGCCCAAAGAAATTCAGGCCTTCCCCTTGGATTTGTGGCCAATGGGGACAAACATGCGTCAGTTCCCTTGCCTCCCTGAAGAGCAGCAACGTCGACTCGGACAAATTCCAGAGAGGGATGGCCGGCACAGTTTGGAGCAAGCATCCCATATGGTCTAGCGGTTAGGATTCCTGGTTTTCACCCAGGCGGCCCGGGTTCGACTCCCGGTATGGGAACTTGTTTGCGTGCTACGTTTAACGGTTCGACAGTGGCTGCCCTTTTATGAGCACGCTCGGGGTGCCCTAGTTGCTGCCAAAGGCAGACATGGTTTTGTGTTTACCAAAAACCTTTCACATTCTTTTAACAGGTGGGCCAGTGGCGCAATGGATAACGCGTCTGACTACGGATCAGAAGATTCTAGGTTCGACTCCTGGCTGGCTCGGCTCTCTTTGCTTTTTTTCCCAAATCTGCCTATCAATCTTCAGTTTTTCCACAGAACAAGATGGGTATATTACAGACAACTCAGTGGCGACATGAGGCACACAAGGGCTGCTATGCCCACAAAAGGCGAGGGACAGCAGCAAAAGCCTCGTTAGCGCAGTAAGTAGCGCGTCAGTCTCATAATCTGAAGGTCGTGAGTTCGATCCTCACACGGGGCATTGAAGCTTTTTAAGATCGGTGTCATGTGCTCTATCTCGGCTGTCACGGGGCTTGTTATAAAAAGTCCTCATGAACACCTCAGCCTAAGCGGCAATTTTTTGAGAACGCACTCACCCTATGGAGGGAACCAAGTGATCCACAACAGTGTGGGGCGATGCAAAACTCACTACACCATGGGAAGCAGCACGATCATGGCGACGTTTGATGTGGATTTAAGTGGGGAGCTTTGGGGCACGATCCAGAAAGTGCATTTGCTACAGCGTGCGGACAACCTGATTTGTGTAGGTCTAACCGATTGACGCGGACAAAGATTTTTTTCATGGAGGAAGACAGGCCAAGCTGTGGCACGTGGGCGGTGGCGCGCCGTGATCGTATAGTGGTTAGTACTCTGCGTTGTGGCCGCAGCAACCCCAGGTTCGAATCCGTGTCACGGCAAGCTCTTTGTTGGGAGCCAAAGAAATTCATGCCTCCCCTTTGGATTTGTGGCCAATGGGACAAACATGCGTCAGTTCCCTTGCCTCCCTGAAGAGGCAGCAACGTCGACTCGGACAAATTCCAGAGAGGGATGGCCGGCACAGTTTGGAGCAAGCATCCCATATGGTCTAGCGGTTAGGATTCCTGGTTTTCACCCAGGCGGCCCAGATTCGACTCCCGGTATGGGAACTTGTTTGCGTGCTACGTTTAACGGTTCGACAGTGGCTGCCCTTTTATGAGCACGCTCGGGATGCCCTAGTTGCTGCCAAAGGCAGACATGGTTTTGTGTTTACCAAATACCTTTCACAAACTTATAACAGGTGGGCCAGTGGCGCAATGGATAATGCATCTGACTACGGATCAGAAGATTCTAGGTTTGACTCCTGGCTGGCTCGGCTCTCTTTGCTTTTTTTCCCAAATCTGCATATCAATCTCCCGTTTTTCCACAGAACAAGATGGGTATATTACAGACAACTCAGTGGCGACATGAGGCACACAAGGCTGCTATGCCACAAAGGGCGAGGGACAGCAGCGAAAGCCTCGTTAGCGCAGTAGTTAGCGCGTCAGTCTCATAATCTGAAGGTTGTGAGTTCGATCCTCACACGGGGCATTGAAGCTTTTAAAGATCGGTGTCATATGCTCTATCTTGCTGTCACGGGCTTGTTATAAAAAGTCCTCATGAACACCTCAGCCTAAGCGCAATTTTTGAGAACGAACTCACCCTATGGAGGGAACCAAGGTGATCCCACAACATGTGTGGGGCGATGCAAAACTCACTACACCATAGGAAGCAACACATCATGGCGACGTTGATGTGGATTAAGTGGGGGAGCTTAAGGCACGATCCAGAAAGTGCATTTGCACAGCGTGCGGACACCTGAGTTGTGTAGTCTAACCATTGATTGACGCGGGACAAAGATTTTTTCATGGAGGAAGACAGGCCAAGCTGTGGCATGTGGGCGGTGGGGCGGCCGTGATCGTATAGTGGTTAGTACTCTGCGTTGTGGCCGCAGCAACCCCGGTTCGAATCCGGGTCACGGCAAGCTCTTTTGTTGGGAGCCAAAGAAATTCAGGCCTCCCCTTGGATTTTGTGGCCAATGGGACAAACATGCGTCAGTTCCCTTGCCTCCCTGAAGAGCAGCAACGTCGACTCGGACAAATTCCAGAGAGGGATGGCCGGCACAGTTTGGAGCAAGGCATCCCATATGGTCTAGCGGTTAGGATTCCTGGTTTTCACCAGGCGGCCCGGGTTCGACTCCCGGTATGGGAACTTGTTTGCGTGCTACGTTTAACGGTTCGACAGTGGCTGCCCTTTTATGAGCACGCTCGGGATGCCCTAGTTGCTGCCAAAGGCAGACATGGTTTTGTGTTTACCAAAAACCTTTCACAGGCGTTTAACAAGGTGGGCCAGTGGCGCAATGGATAACGCGTCTGACTACGGATCAGAAGATTCTAGTTCAACTCCTGGCTGGCTCGGCTCTCTTTGCTTTCTTTTTCCAAATCTGCCTATCAATCTCCCGTTTTTCCAGCAGAACAAGATGGGTATATTACAGACAACTCAGTGGCGACCATGAGGCACACAAGGCTGCTATGCCACAAAGGGCGAGGGAACAGCAGCGAAAGCCTCTTTAGCGCAGTAGGTAGCGCGTCAGTCTCATAATCTGAAGGTCGTGAGTGTCGATCCTCACACGGGGCATTGAAGCCTTTTAAAGATCGGTGTCATGTGCTCTATCTCGGCCTGTCACGGGCTTGTTATAAAAAGTCCTCATGAACACCTCAGCCTAAGCGCAATTTTTGAGAACGCACTCACCCTATGGAGGGAACCAAGTGATCCACAACATGTGTGGGGCGATGCAAAACTCACTACACCATGGGAAGCAGCACATCATGGCGACGTTTGATGTGGATTTAAGTGGGGAGCT
>CM038715.1:38895078-38907578 GCA_021613375.1 Megaleporinus macrocephalus
CAACAGCAAAAGCCTCGTTAGCGCAGTAGGTAACGCGTCAGTCTCATAATCTGAAGGTCGTGAGTTTAATCCTCACACGGGGCATTGAAGCTTTTAAAGATCGGTGTCATGTGCTCTATCTCGCTGTCACGGGCTTGTTATAAAAAGTCCTCATGAACACCTCAGCCTAAGCGCAATTTTTGAGAACGCACTCACCCTATGCTGGGAACCAAGTGATCCACAACATGTGTGGGGCGATGCAAAACTCACTACACCATAGGAAGCAGCACATCATGGCGACGTTTGATGTGGATTTAAGTGGGGAGCTTTGGGCACGATCCAGAAAGTGCATTTGCACAGCGTGCGGACACCTGAGTTGTGTAGTCTAACCGATTGACGCGGACAAAGATTTTTTCATGGAGGAAGACAGGCCAAGCTGTGGCACGTGGGCGGTGGCGCGCCGTGATCGTATAGTGGTTAGTACTCTGCCGTTGTGGCCGCAGCAACCCCGGTTCGAATCCGGGTCACGGCAAGCTATTTTGTTGGGAGCCAAAGAAATTCAGGCCTCCCCTTGGATTTGTGGCCAATGGGACAAACATGCGTCAGTTCCCTTGCCTCCCTGAAGAGCAGCAACGTCGACTCGGACAAATTCCAGAGAGGGATGGCCGGCACAGTTTGGAGCAAGCATCCCATATGGTCTAGCGGTTAGGATTCCTGGTTTTCACCCAGGCGGGCCGGGTTTCGACTCCCGGTATGGGAACTTGTTTGCGTGCTACGTTTAACGGTTCGACAGTGGCTGCCCTTTTATGAGCACGCTCGGGATGCCCTAGTTGCTGCCAAAGGCAGACATGGTTTTGTGTTTACCAAAAACCTTTCACAGGCTTTTAACAGGTGGGCCAGTGGCGCAATGGATAACGCGTCTGACTACGGATCAGAAGATTCTAGGTTCGACTCCTGGCTGGCTTGGCTCTCTTTGCTTTTTTTCCCAAATCTGCCTATCAATCTTCCGTTTTTCCACAGAACAAGATGGGTATATTACAGACAACTCAGTGGCGACATGAGGCACACAAGGCTGCTATGCCACAAAGGGCGAGGGACAGCAGCAGAAGCCTCGTTAGCGCAGTAGGTAACGCGTCAGTCTCATAATCTGAAGGTCGTGAGTTTAATCCTCACACGGGGCATTGAAGCTTTTAAAGATCGGTGTCATGTGCTCTATCTCGCTGTCACGGGCTTGTTATAAACAGTCCTCATGAACACCTCAGCCTAAGCGCAATTTTTGAGAACGCACTCACCCTGTGGAGGGAACCAAGTGATCCACAACATGTGTGGGGCGATGCAAAACTCACTACACCATAGGAAGCAGCACATCATGGCGACGTTTGATGTGGATTTAAGTGGGGAGCTTAGGGCACGATCCAGAAAGTGCATTTGCACAGCGTGCGGACACCTGAGTTGTGTAGTCTAACCGATTGACGCGGACAAAGATTTTTTCATGGAGGAAGACAGGCCAAGCTGTGGCAAGTGGGCGGTGGCGTGCCGTGATCGTATAGTGGTTAGTACTCTGCGTTGTGGCCGCAGCAACCCCGGTTCGAATCCGGGTCACGGCAAACTCTTTTGTTGGGAGCCAAAGAAATTCAGGCCTCCCCTTGGATTTGTGGCCAATGGGACAAACATGCGTCAGTTCCCTTGCCTCCCTGAAGAGCAGCAACGTCGACTCGGACAAATTCCAGAGAGGGATGGCCGGCACAGTTTGGAGCAAGCATCCCATATGGTCTAGCGGTTAGGATTCCTGGTTTTCGCCCGGGTTCGACTCCCGGTATGGGAACTTGTTTGCGTGCTACGTTTAACGGTTCGACAGTGGCTGCCCTTTTATGAGCACGCTCGGGATGCCCTAGTTGCTGCCAAAGGCAGACATGGTTTTGTGTTTACCAAAAACCTTTCACAGGCTTTTAACAGGTGGGCCAGTGGCGCAATGGATAACGCGTCTGACTACGGATCAGAAGATTCTAGGTTCGACTCCTGGCTGGCTCGGCTCTCTTTGCTTTTTTTCCCAAATCTGCCTATCAATCTTCCGTTTTTCCACAGAACAAGATGGGTATATTACAGACAACTCAGTGGCGACATGAGGCACACAAGGCTGCTATGCCACAAAGGGCGAGGAACAGCAGCAAAAGCCTCGTTAGCGCAGTAGGTAACGGTCAGTCTCATAATCTGAAGGTCGTGAGTTTAATCCTCACACGGGGCATTGAAGCTTTTAAAGATCGGTGTCATGTGCTCTATCTCGCTGTCACGGGCTTGTTATAAAAAGTCCTCATGAACACCTCAGCCTAAGCGCAATTTTTGAGAACGCACTCACCCTACGCTGGGAACCAAGTGATCCACAACATGTGTGGGGCGATGCAAAACTCACTACACCATAGGAAGCAGCACATCATGGCGACGTTTGATGTGGATTTAAGTGGGGAGCTTTGGGCACGATCCAGAAAGTGCATTTGCACAGCGTGCGGACACCTGAGTTGTGTAGTCTAACCGATTGACGCGGACAAAGATTTTTTCATGGAGGAAGACAGGCCAAGGTGTGGCACGTGGGTGGTGGCGCGCCGTGATCGTATAGTGGTTAGTACTCTGCGTTGTGGCCGCAGCAACCCCGGTTCGAATCCGGGTCACGGCAAGCTATTTTGTTGGGAGCCAAAGAAATTCAGGCCTCCCCTTGGATTTGTGGCCAATGGGACAAACATGCGTCAGTTCCCTTGCCTCCCTGAAGAGCAGCAACGTCGACTCGGACAAATTCCAGAGAGGGATGGCCGGCACAGTTTGGAGCAAGCATCCCATATGGTCTAGCGGTTAGGATTCCTGGTTTCCGCCCGGGTTCGACTCCCGGTATGGGAACTTGTTTGCGTGCTACGTTTAACGGTTCGACAGTGGCTGCCCTTTTATGAGCACGCTCGGGATGCCCTAGTTGCTGCCAAAGGCAGACATGGTTTTGTGTTTACCAAAAACCTTTCACAGGCTTTTAACAGGTGGGCCAGTGGCGCAATGGATAACGCGTCTGACTACGGATCAGAAGATTCTAGGTTCGACTCCTGGCTGGCTCGGCTCTCTTTGCTTTTTTTCCCAAATCTGCCTATCAATCTTCCGTTTTTCCACAGAACAAGATGGGTATATTACAGACAACTCAGTGGCGACATGAGGCACACAAGGCTGCTATGCCACAAAGGGTGAGGGACAGCAGCAGAAGCCTCGTTAGCGCAGTAGGTAGCACGTCAGTCTCATAATCTGAAGGTTGTGAGTTCGTTCCTCACATGGGGCATTGAAGCTTTTAAAGATCGGTGTCATGTGCTCTATCTCGCTGTCACGGGCTTGTTATAAAAAGTCCTCATGAACACCTCAGCCTAAGCGCAATTTTTGAGAACGCACTCACCCTATGGAGGGAACCAAGTGATCCACAACATGTGTGGGGCGATGCAAAACTCACTACACCATAGGAAGCAGCACATCATGGCGACGATTGATGTGTATTTAAGTGGGGAGCTTTGGGCACGATCCAGAAAGTGCATTTGCACAGCGTGCGGACACCTGAGTTGTGTAGTCTAACCGATTGACGCGGACAAAGATTTTTTCATGGAGGAAGACAGGCCAAGTTGTGGCACGTGGGCGGTGTCACGCCGTGATCGTATAGTGGTTACTCCTCTGTGTTGTGGCCGCAGCAACCCCGGTTCGGGTCACGGCAAGCTATTTTGTTGGGAGCCAAAGAAATTCAGGCCTCCCCTTGGATTTGTGGCCAATGGGACAAACATGCGTCAGTTCCCTTGCCTCCCTGAAGAGCAGCAACGTCGACTCGGACAAATTCCAGAGAGGGATGGCCGGCACAGTTCGGAGAAAGCATCCCATATGGTCTAGCGGTTAGGATTCCTGGTTTTCACCCAGGCGGCCCGGGTTTGACTCCCGGTATGGGAACTTGTTTGCGTGCTACGTTTAACGGTTCGACAGTGGCTGCCCTTTTATGAGCACGCTCGGGATGCCCTAGTTGCTGCCAAAGGCAGACATGGTTTTGTGTTTACCAAAAACCTTTCACAGGCTTTTAACAGGTGGGCCAGTGGTGCAATGGATAACGCGTCTGACTACGGATCAGAAAATTCTAGGTTCGACTCCTGGCTGGCTTGGCTTTCTTTGCTTTTTTTCCCAAATCTGCCTATCAATCTCCCGTTTTTCCACAGAACAAGACGGCAAACTCTTTTGTTGGGAGCCAAAGAAATTCAGGCCTCCCCTTGGATTTGTGGCCAATGGGACAAACATGCGTCAGTTCCCTTGCCTCCCTGAAGAGCAGCAACGTCGACTCGGACAAATTCCAGAGAGGGATGGCCGGCACAGTTCGGAGCAAGCAACCCATATGGTCTAGCGGTTAGGATTCCTGGTTTTCATCCAGGCAGCCCGGGTTCGACTCCCGGTATGGGAACTTGTTTGCGTGCTACGTTTAACGGTTCGACAGTGGCTGCCCTTTTATGAGCACGCTCGGGATGCCCTAGTTGCTGCCAAAGGCAGACATGGTTTTGTGTTTACCAAAAACCTTTAACAGGCTTTTAACAGGTGGGTCAGTGGTGCAATGGATAACGCATCTGACTACGGACCAGAAGATTCTAGGTTCGACTCCTGGCTGGCTTGGCTTTCTTTGCTTTTTTTCCCAAATCTGCCTATCAATCTCCCGTTTTTCCACAGAACAAGATGGGTATATTACAGACAACTCAGTGGCGACATGAGGCACACAAGGCTGCTATGCCACAAAGGGCGAGGGACAGCAGCAGAAGCCTCGTTAGCGCTGTAGGTAGCGCATCAGTCTCATAATCTGAAGGTCGTGAGTTCGATCCTCACACGGGGCATTGAAGCTTTTAAAGATCGGTGTCATGTGCTCTATCTCGCTGTCACGGGCTTGTTATAAAAAGTCCTCATGAACACCTCAGCCTAAGTGCAATTTTTGAGAACGCACTCACCCTATGGAGGGAAGCAAGTGATCCACAACATGTGTGGGGCGATGCAAAACTCACTACACCATAGGAAGCAGCACATCATGGCGACGTTTGATGTGGATTTAAGTGGGGAGCATTGGGCACGATCCAGAAAGTGCATTTGCACAGCGTGGGGACACCTGAGTTGTGTAGTCTAACCGATTGACGCGGACAAAGATTTTTTCATGGAGGAAGACAGGCCAAGTAGTGGCACGTGGGCGGTGGCGCGCCGTGATCGTATAGTGGTTAGTACTCTGCGTTGTGGCCGCAGCAACCCCGGTTCGAATCCGGGTCACGGCAAGCTATTTCGTTGGGAGCCAAAGAAATTCAGGCCTCCCCTTGGATTTGTGGCCAATGGGACAAACATGCGTCGGTTCCCTTGCCTCCCTGAAGAGCAGCAACGTCGACTCGGACAAATTCCAGAGAGGGATGGCCGGCACAGTTTGGAGCAAGCATCCCATATGGTCTAGCGGTTAGGATTCCTGGTTTTCGCCCGGGTTCAACTCCCGGTATGGGAACTTGTTTGCGTGCTACGTTTAACGGTTCGACAGTGGCTGCCCTTTTATGAGCACGCTCGGGATGCCCTAGTTGCTGCCAAAGGCAGACATGGTTTTGTGTTTACCAAAAACCTTTCACAGGCTTTTAACAGGTGGGCCAGTGGCGCAATGGATAACGCGTCTGACTACGGATCAGAAGATTCTATTTGCTTTTTTTCCCAAATCTGCCTATCAATCTTCCGTTTTTCCACAGAACAAGATGGGTATATTACAGACAACTCAGTGGCGACATGAGGCACACAAGGCTGCTATGCCACAAAGGGCGAGGAACAGCAGCAAAAGCCTCGTTAGCGCAGTAGGTAACGCGTCAGTCTCATAACCTGAAGGTCGCGGTGGCGCGCCGTGATCGTATAATGGTTAGTACTCTGCGTTGTGGCCGCAGCAACCCCGGTTCGAATCCGGGTCACGGCAAGCTATTTTGTTGGGAGCCAAAGAAATTCAGGCCTCCCCTTGGATTTGTGGCCAATGGGACAAACATGCATCAGTTCCCTTGCCTCCCTGAAGAGCAGCAACGTCGACTCGGACAAATTCCAGAGAGGGATGGCCGGCACAGTTTGGAGCAAGCATCCCATATGGTCTAGCGGTTAGGATTCCTGGTTTTCACCCAGGCGGCCGGGGTTCGACTCCCGGTATGGGAACTTGTTTGCGTGCTACGTTTAACGGTTCGACAGTGGCTGCCCTTTTATGAGCACGCTCGGGATGCCCTAGTTGCTGCCAAAGGCAGACATGGTTTTGTGTTTACCAAAAACCTTTAACAGGCTTTTAACAGGTGGGTCAGTGGTGCAATGGATAACGCGTCTGACTACGGATCAGAAGATTCTAGGTTCGACTCCTGGCTGGCTTGGCTTTCTTTGCTTTTTTTCCCAAATCTGCCTATCAATCTCCCGTTTTTCCACAGAACAAGATGGGTATATTACAGACAACTCAGTGGCGACATGAGGCACACAAGGCTGCTATGCCACAAATGGCGAGGAACAGCAGCAAAAGCCTTTTTAGCGCAGTAGGTAACGCGTCAGTCTCATAATCTGAAGGTCGTGAGTTTAATCCTCACACGGGGCATTGAAGCTTTTAAAGATCGGTGTCATGTGCTCTATCTCGCTGTCACGGGCTTGTTATAAAAAGTCCTCATGAACACCTCAGCCTAAGCGCAATTTTTGAGAACGCACTCACCCTATGCTGGGAACCAAGTGATCCACAACATGTGTGGGGCGATGCAAAACTCACTACACCATAGGAAGCAGCACATCATGGCGACGTTTGATGTGGATTTAAGTGGGGAGCTTTGGGCACGATCCAGAAAGTGCATTAGCACAGCGTGCGGACACCTGAGTTGTGTAGTCTAACCGATTGACGCGGACAAAGATTTTTTCATGGAGGAAGACAGGCCAAGCTGCGGCACGTGGGCGGTGGCGCGCCGTGATCGTATAGTGGTTAGTACTCTGCGTTGTGGCCGCAGCAACCCCGGTTCGAATCCGGGTCACGGCAAGCTATTTTGTTGGGAGCCAAAGAAATTCAGGCCTCCCCTTGGATTTGTGGCCAATGGGACAAACATGCGTCAGTTCCCTTGCCTCCCTGAAGAGCAGCAACGTCGACTCGGACAAATTCCAGAGAGGGATGGCCGGCACAGTTTGGAGCAAGCATCCCATATGGTCTAGCGGTTAGGATTCCTGGTTTTCGCCCGGGTTCGACTCCCGGTATGGGAACTTGTTTGCGTGCTACGTTTAACGGTTCGACAGTGGCTGCCCTTTTATGAGCACGCTCGGGATGCCCTAGTTGCTGCCAAAGGCAGACATGGTTTTGTGTTTACCAAAAACCTTTCACAGGCTTTTAACAGGTGGGCCAGTGGCGCAATGGATAACGCGTCTGACTACGGATCAGAAGATTCTAGGTTCGACTCCTGGCTGGCTCGGCTCTCTTTGCTTTTTTTCCCAAATCTGCCTATCAATCTTCCGTTTTTCCACAGAACAAGATGGGTATATTACAGACAACTCAGTGGCGACATGAGGCACACAAGGCTGCTATGCCACAAAGGGCGAGGGGCAGCAGCAGAAGCCTCGTTAGCGCAGTAGGTAGCACGTCAGTTTCATAATCTGAAGGTTGTGAGTTTGTTCCTCACATGGGGCATTGAAGCTTTTAAAGATCGGTGTCATGTGCTCTATCTCGCTGTCACGGGCTTGTTATAAAAAGTCCTCATGAACACCTCAGCCTAAGCGCAATTTTTGAGAACGCACTCACCCTATGGAGGGAACCAAGTGATCCACAACATGTGTGGGGCGATGCAAAACTCACTACACCATAGGAAGCAGCACATCATGGCGTCGATTGATGTGTATTTAAGTGGGGAGGTTTGGGCACGATCCAGAAAGTGCATTTGCACAGCGTGCGGACACCTGAGTTGTGTAGTCTAACCGATTGACGCGGACAAAGATTTTTTCATGGAGGAAGACAGGCCAAGTTGCGGCACGTGGGCGGTGGCACGCCGTGATCGTATAGTGGTTACTCCTCTGTGTTGTGGCCGCAGCAACCCCGGTTCGGATCCGGGTCACGGCAAGCTATTTTGTTGGGAGCCAAAGAAATTCAGGCCTCCCCTTGGATTTGTGGCCAATGGGACAAACATGCGTCAGTTCCCTTGCCTCCCTGAAGAGCAGCAACGTCGACTCGGATAAATTCCAGAGAGGGATGGCCGGCACAGTTTGGAGCAAGCATCCCATATGGTCTAGCGGTTAGGATTCCTGGTTTTCACCCCGGCGGCCCGGGTTCGACTCCCGGTATGGGAACTTGTTTGCGTGCTACGTTTAACGGTTCGACAGTGGCTGCCCTTTTATGAGCACGCTCGGGATGCCCTAGTTGCTGCCAAAGGCAGACATGGTTTTGTGTTTACCAAAAACCTTTCACAGGCTTTTAACAGGTGGGCCAGTGGTGCAATGGATAACGCGTCTGACTACGGATCAGAAAATTCTAGGTTCGACTCCTGGCTGGCTCGGCTTTCTTTGCTTTTTTTCCCAAATCTGCCTATCAATCTCCCGTTTTTCCACAGAACAAGACGGCAAACTCTTTTGTTGGGAGCCAAAGAAATTCAGGCCTCCCCTTGGATTTGAGGCCAATGGGACAAACATGCGTCAGTTCCCTTGCCTCCCTGAAGAGCAGCAACGTCGACTCGGACAAATTCCAGAGAGGGATGGCCGGCACAGTTTGGAGCAAGCATCCCATATGGTCTAGCGGTTAGGATTCCTGGTTTTCACCCAGGTGGCCCGGGTTCGACTCCCGGTATGGGAACTTGTTTGCGTGCTACGTTTAATGGTTCGACAGTGGCTGCCCTTTCATGAGCACGCTCGGGATGCAGTAGTTGCTGCCAAAGGCAGACATGGTTTTGTGTTTACCAAAAACCTTTAACAGGGTTTTAACAGGTGGGTCAGTGGTGCAATGGATAACGCGTCTGACTACGGATCAGAAGATTCTAGGTTCGACTCCTGGCTGGCTCGGCTTTCTTTGCTTTTTTTCCCAAATCTGCCTATCAATCTCCCGTTTTTCCACAGAACAAGACGGCAAACTCTTTTGTTGGGAGCCAAAGAAATTCAGGCCTCCCCTTGGATTTGTGGCCAATGGGACAAACATGCGTCAGTTCCCTTGCCTCCCTGAAGAGCAGCAACGTCGACTCGGACAAATTCCAGAGAGGGATGGCCGGCACAGTTTGGAGCAAGCATCCCATATGGTCTAGCGGTTAGGATTCCTGGTTTTCGCCCGGGTTCGACTCCCGGTATGGGAACTTGTTTGCGTGCTACGTTTAACGGTTCGACAGTGGCTGCCCTTTTATGAGCACGCTCGGGATGCCCTAGTTGCTGCCAAAGGCAGACATGGTTTTGTGTTTACCAAAAACCTTTCACAGGCTTTTAACAGGTGGGCCAGTGGCGCAATGGATAACGCGTCTGACTACGGATCAGAAGATTCTAGGTTCGACTCCTGGCTGGCTCGGCTCTCTTTGCTTTTTTTCCCAAATCTGCCTATCAATCTTCCGTTTTTCCACAGAACAAGATGGGTATATTACAGACAACTCAGTGGCGACATGAGGCACACAAGGCTGCTATGCCACAAATGGCGAGGAACAGCAGCAAAAGCCTCGTTAGCGCAGTAGGTAACGCGTCAGTCTCATAATCTGAAGGTCGTGAGTTTAATCCTCACACGGGGCATTGAAGCTTTTAAAGATCGGTGTCATGTGCTCTATCTCGCTGTCACGGGCTTGTTATAAAAAGTCCTCATGAACACCTCAGCCTAAGCGCAATTTTTGAGAACGCACTCACCCTATGGAGGGAACCAAGTGATCCACAACATGTGTGGGGCGATGCAAAACTCACTACACCATAGGAAGCAGCACATCATGGCGACGTTTGATGTGGATTTAAGTGGGGAGCTTTGGGCACGATCCAGAAAGTGCATTTGCACAGCGTGCGGACACCTGAGTTGTGTAGTCTAACCGATTGACGCGGACAAAGATTTTTTCATGGAGGAAGACAGGCCAAGGTGCGGCACGTGGGCGGTGGCGCGCCGTGATCGTATAGTGGTTAGTACTCTGCGTTGTGGCCGCAGCTACCCCGGTTCGAATCCGGGTCACGGCAAGCTATTTTGTTGGGAGCCAAAGAAATTCAGGCCTCCCCTTGGATTTGTGGCCAATGGGACAAACATGCGTCAGTTCCCTTGCCTCCCTGAAGAGCAGCAACGTCGACTCGGACAAATTCCAGAGAGGGATGGCCGGCACAGTTTGGAGCAAGCATCCCATATGGTCTAGCGGTTAGGATTCCTGGTTTTCGCCCGGGTTCGACTCCCGGTATGGGAACTTGTTTGCGTGCTACGTTTAACGGTTCGACAGTGGCTGCCCTTTTATGAGCACGCTCGGGATGCCCTAGTTGCTGCCAAAGGCAGACATGGTTTTGTGTTTACCAAAAACCTTTCACAGGCTTTTAACAGGTGGGCCAGTGGCGCAATGGATAACGCGTCTGACTACGGATCAGAAGATTCTAGGTTCGACTCCTGGCTGGCTCGGCTCTCTTTGCTTTTTTTCCCAAATCTGCCTATCAATCTTCCGTTTTTCCACAGAACAAGATGGGTATATTACAGACAACTCAGTGGCGACATGAGGCACACAAGGCTGCTATGCCACAAAGGGCGAGGGACAGCAGCAGAAGCCTCGTTAGCGCAGTAGGTAGCACGTCAGTCTCATAATCTGAAGGTCGTGAGTTCGATCCTCACACGGGGCATTGAAGCTTTTAAAGATCGGTGTCATGTGCTCTATCTCGCTGTCACGGGCTTGTTATAAAAAGTCCTCATGAACACCTCAGCCTAAGCGCAATTTTTGAGAACGCACTCACCCTATGGAGGGAACCAAGTGATCCACAACATGTGTGGGGCGATGCAAAACTCACTACACCATAGGAAGCAGCACATCATGGCGACGATTGATGTGGATTTAAGTGGGGAGCTTTGGGCACGATCCAGAAAGTGCATTTGCACAGCGTGCGGACACCTGAGTTGTGTAGTCTAACCGATTGACGCGGACAAAGATTTTTTCATGGAGGAAGACAGGCCAAGTTGTGGCACGTGGGCGGTGGCACGCCGTGATCGTATAGTGGTTACTACTCTGCGTTGTGGCCGCAGCAACCCCGGTTCGGATCCGGGTCACGGCAAGCTATTTTGTTGGGAGCCAAAGAAATTCAGGCCTCCCCTTGGATTTGTGGCCAATGGGACAAACATGCGTCAGTTCCCTTGCCTCCCTGAAGAGCAGCAACGTCGACTCGGATAAATTCCAGAGAGGGATGGCCGGCACAGTTTGGAGCAAGCATCCCATATGGTCTAGCGGTTAGGATTCCTGGTTTTCGCCCGGGTTCGACTCCCGGTATGGGAACTTGTTTGCGTGCTACGTTTAACGGTTCGACTGTGGCTGCCCTTTTATGAGCACGCTCGGGATGCCCTAGTTGCTGCCAAAGGCAGACATGGTTTTGTGTTCACCAAAAACCTTTCACAGGCATTTAACAGGTGGGCCAGTGGCACAATGGATAACGCGTCTGACTACGGATCAGAAGATTCTAGGTTCGACTCCTGGCTGGCTCGGCTCTCTTTGCTTTTTTTCCCAAATCTGCCTATCAATCTTCCGTTTTTCCTCAGAGCAAGATGGGTATATTACAGACAACTCAGTGGCGACATGAGGCACACAAGGCTGCTATGCCACAAAGGGCGAGGGACAGCAGCAGAAGCCTCGTTAGCGCAGTAGGTAGCACGTCAGTCTCATAATCTGAAGGTCGTGAGTTCGATCCTCACACGGGGCATTGAAGATTTTAAAGATCGGTGTCATGTGCTCTATCTCGCTGTCACGGGCGTGTTATAAAAAGTCCTCATGAACACCTCAGCCTAAGCGCAATTTTTGAGAACGCACTCACCCTGTGGAGGGAACCAAGTGATCCACAACATGTGTGGGGCGATGCAAAACTCACTACACCATGGGAAGCAGCACATCATGGCGACGTTTGATGTGGATTTAAGTGGGGAGCTTTGGGCTCGATCCAGAAAGTGCATTTGCACAGCGTGCGGACACCTGAGTTGTGTAGTCTAACCGATTGACGCGGACAAAGATTTTTTCATGGAGGAAGACAGGCCAAGGTGCGGCACGTGGGCGGTGGCGCGCCGTGATCGTATAGTGGTTAGTACTCTGCGTTGTGGCCGCAGCAACCCCGGTTCGAATCCGGGTCACGGCAAGCTATTTTGTTGGGAGCCAAAGAAATTCAGGCCTCCCCTTGGATTTGTGGCCAATGGGACAAACATGCGTCAGTTCCCTTGCCTCCCTGAAGAGCAGCAACGTCGACTCTGACAAATTCCAGAGAGGGATGGCCGGCACAGTTTGGAGCAAGCATCCCATATGGTCTAGCGGTTAGGATTCCTGGTTTTCGCCCGGGTTCGACTCCCGGTATGGGAA
>CM038715.1:38912578-38915558 GCA_021613375.1 Megaleporinus macrocephalus
GATGTGGATTTAAGTGGGGAGCTTTGGGCACGATCCAGAAAGTGCATTTGCACAGCGTGCGGACACCTGAGTTGTGTAGTCTAACCGATTGACGCGGACAAAGATTTTTTCATGGAGGAAGACAGGCCAAGGTGCGGCACGTGGGCGGTGGCGCGCCGTGATCGTATAGTGGTTAGTACTCTGCGTTGTGGCCGCAGCAACCCCGGTTCGAATCCGGGTCACGGCAAGCTATTTTGTTGGGAGCCAAAGAAATTCAGGCCTCCCCTTGGATTTGTGGCCAATGGGACAAACATGCGTCAGTTCCCTTGCCTCCCTGAAGAGCAGCAACGTCGACTCGGACAAATTCCAGAGAGGGATGGCCGGCACAGTTTGGAGCAAGCATCCCATATGGTCTAGCGGTTAGGATTCCTGGTTTTCGCCCGGGTTCGACTCCCGGTATGGGAACTTGTTTGCGTGCTACGTTTAACGGTTCGACAGTGGCTGCCCTTTTATGAGCACGCTCGGGATGCCCTAGTTGCTGCCAAAGGCAGACATGGTTTTGTGTTTACCAAAAACCTTTCACAGGCTTTTAACAGGTGGGCCAGTGGCGCAATGGATAACGCGTCTGACTACGGATCAGAAGATTCTAGGTTCGACTCCTGGCTGGCTCGGCTCTCTTTGCTTTTTTTCCCAAATCTGCCTATCAATCTTCCGTTTTTCCACAGAACAAGATGGGTATATTACAGACAACTCAGTGGCGACATGAGGCACACAAGGCTGCTATGCCACAAATGGCGAGGGACAGCAGCAAAAGCCTCGTTAGCGCAGTAGGTAACGCGTCAGTCTCATAATCTGAAGGTCGTGAGTTTAATCCTCACACGGGGCATTGAAGCTTTTAAAGATCGGTGTCATGTGCTCTATCTCGCTGTCACGGGCTTGTTATAAAAAGTCCTCATGAACACCTCAGCCTAAGCGCAATTTTTGAGAACGCACTCACCCTATGCTGGGAACCAAGTGATCCACAACATGTGTGGGGCGATGCAAAACTCACTACACCATAGGAAGCAGCACATCATGGCGACGTTTGATGTGGATTTAAGTGGGGAGCTTTGGGCACGATCCAGAAAGTGCATTTGCACAGCGTGCGGACACCTGAGTTGTGTAGTCTAACCGATTGACGCGGACAAAGATTTTTTCATGGAGGAAGACAGGCCAAGGTGAGGCACGTGGGCGGTGGCGCGCCGTGATCGTATAGTGGTTAGTACTCTGCGTTGTGGCCGCAGCAACCCCGGTTCGAATCCGGGTCACGGCAAGCTATTTTGTTGGGAGCCAAAGAAATTCAGGCCTCCCCTTGGATTTGTGGCCAATGGGACAAACATGCGTCAGTTCCCTTGCCTCCCTGAAGAGCAGCAACGTCGACTCGGACAAATTCCAGAGAGGGATGGCCGGCACAGTTTGGAGCAAGCATCCCATATGGTCTAGCGGTTAGGATTCCTGGTTTTCGCCCGGGTTCGACTCCCGGTATGGGAACTTGTTTGCGTGCTACGTTTAACGGTTCGACAGTGGCTGCCCTTTTATGAGCACGCTCGGGATGCCCTAGTTGCTGCCAAAGGCAGACATGGTTTTGTGTTTACCAAAAACCTTTCACAGGCTTTTAACAGGTGGGCCAGTGGCGCAATGGATAACGCGTCTGACTACGGATCAGAAGATTCTAGGTTCGACTCCTGGCTGGCTCGGCTCTCTTTGCTTTTTTTCCCAAATCTGCCTATCAATCTTCCGTTTTTCCACAGAACAAGATGGGTATATTACAGACAACTCAGTGGCGACATGAGGCACACAAGGCTGCTATGCCACAAAGGGCGAGGGACAGCAGCAGAAGCCTCGTTAGCGCAGTAGGTAGCACGTCAGTCTCATAATCTGAAGGTCGTGAGTTCGATCCTCACACGGGGCATTGAAGATTTTAAAGATCGGTGTCATGTGCTCTATCTCGCTGTCACGGGCGTGTTATAAAAAGTCCTCATGAACACCTCAGCCTAAGCGCAATTTTTGAGAACGCACTCACCCTATGGAGGGAACCAAGTGATCCACAACATGTGTGGGGCGATGCAAAACTCACTACACCATGGGAAGCAGCACATCATGGCGACGTTTGATGTGGATTTAAGTGGGGAGCTTTGGGCTCGATCCAGAAAGTGCATTTGCACAGCGTGCGGACACCTGAGTTGTGTAGTCTAACCGATTGACGCGGACAAAGATTTTTTCATGGAGGAAGACAGACCAAGCTGCGGCACGTGGGCGGTGGCGCGCCGTGATCGTATAGTGGTTAGTACTCTGCGTTGTGGCCGCAGCAACCCCGGTTGGAATCCGGGTCACGGCAAGCTCTTTTGTTGGGAACCAAAGAAATTCAGGCCTCCCCTTGGGTTTGTGGCCAATGGGACAAACATGCGTCAGGTCCCTTGCCTCCCTGAAGAGCAGCAACGTCGACTCGGACAAATTCCAGAGAGGGATGGCCGGCACAGTTTGGAGCAAGCATCCCATATGGTCTAGCGGTTAGGATTCCTGGTTTTCACCCAGGCGGCCCGGGTTCGACTCCCGGTATGGGAACTTGTTTGCGTGCTACGTTTAACGGTTCGACAGTGGCTGCCCTTTTATGAGCACGCTCGGGATGCCCTAGTTGCTGCCAAAGGCAGACATGGTTTTGTGTTTACCAAAAACCTTTAACAGGGTTTTAACAGGTGGGTCAGTGGTGCAATGGATAACGCGTCTGACTACGGATCAGAAGATTCTAGGTTCGACTCCTGGCTGGCTCGGCTTTCTTTGCTTTTTTTCCCAAATCTGCCTATCAATCTCCCGTTTTTCCACAGAACAAGACGGCAAACTCTTTTGTTGGGAGCCAAAGAAATTCAGGCCTCCCCTTGGATTTGTGGCCAATGGGACAAACATGCGTCAGTTCCCTTGCCTCCCTGAAGAGCAGCAACGTCGACTCGGACAAATTCCAGAG
>CM038715.1:38929057-38931557 GCA_021613375.1 Megaleporinus macrocephalus
TGAGGATCGAACTCACGACCTTCAGATTATGAGACTGACGCGCTACCTACTGCGCTAATGAGGCTTTTGCTGCTGTCCCTCGCCCTTTGTGGCATAGCAGCCTTGTATGCCTCATGTCGCCACTGAGTTGTCTGTAATATACCCATCTTGTTCTGTGGAAAAACAGAAGATTGATAGGCAGATTTGGGAAAATCAGGTGTCCAACTCAGGTGTCCGCACGCTGTGCAAATGCACTTTCTGGATCGTGCCCAAAGCTCCCCACTTAAATCCACATCAAACGTCGCCATGATGTGCTGCTTCCCATGGTGTAGTGAGTTTTGCATCGCCCCACACATGTTGTGGATCACTTGGTTCCCTCCATAGGGTGAGTGCGTTCTCAAAAATTGCGCTTAGGCTGAGGTGTTCATGAGGACTTTTTATAACAAGCCCGTGACAGCGAGATAGAGCACATGACACCGATCTTTAAAAGCTTCAATACCCCGTGTGAGGATCGAACTCACGACCTTCAGATTATGAGACTGACGCGCTACCTACTGCGCTAACGAGGCTTTTGCTCCTGTCCCTCGCCTTTTGTGGCATAGCAGCCTTGTGTGCCTCATGTCGCCACTGAGTTGTCTGTAATATACCCATCTTGTTCTGTGGAAAAACAGGAGATTGATAGGCAGATTTGGGAAAAAAAGCAAAGAGAGCCGAGCCAGCCAGGAGTCGAACCTAGAATCTTCTGATCCGTAGTCAGACGCGTTATCCATTGCGCCACTGGCCCACCTGTTAAAAGCCTGTGAAAGGTTTTTGGTAAACACAAAACCATGTCTGCCTTTGGCAGCAACTAGGGCATCCCGAGCGTGCTCATAAAAGGGCAGCCACTGTCGAACCGTTAAACGTAGCACGCAAACAAGTTCCCATACCGGGAGTCGAACCCGGGCCGCCTGGGTGAAAACCAGGAATCCTAACCGCTAGACCATATGGGATGCTTGCTCCAAACTGTGCCGGCCATCCCTCTCTGGAATTTGTCCGAGTCGACGTTGCTGCTCTTCAGGGAGGCAAGGGAACTGACGCATGTTTGTCCCATTGGCCACAAATCCAAGGGGAGGCCTGAATTTCTTTGGCTCCCAACAAAAGAGCTTGCCGTGACCCGGATTCGAACCGGGGTTGCTGCGGCCACAACGCAGAGTACTAACCACTATACGATCACGGCGCGCCACCGCCCACGTGCCACAGCTTGGCCTGTCTTCCTCCATGAAAAAATCTTTGTCCGCGTCAATCGGTTAGACTACACAACTCAGGTGTCCGCACGCTGTGCAAATGCACTTTCTGGATCGTGCCTTAAGCTCCCCACTTAAATCCACATCAAACGTCGCCATGATGTGCTGCTTCCTATGGTGTAGTGAGTTTTGCATCGCCCCACACATGTTGTGGATCACTTGGTTCCCTCCATAGGGTGAGTGCGTTCTCAAAAATTGCGCTTAGGCTGAGGTGTTCATGAGGACTTTTTATAACAAGCCCGTGACAGCGAGATAGAGCACATGACACCGATCTTAAAAAGCTTCAATGCCCGTGTGAGGATCGAACTCACGACCTTCAGATTATGAGACTGACCCGCTACCTACTGCGCTAACGAGGCTTCGGCTGCTGTCCCTCGCCCTTTGTGGAATAGCAGCCTTGTGTGCCTCATGTCGCCACTGAGTTGTCTGTAATATACCCATCTTGTTCTGTGGAAAAACGGGAGATTGATAGGCAGATTTGGGAAAAAAAGCAAAGAGAGCCGAGCCAGCCAGGAGTCGAACCTAGAATCTTCTGATCCGTAGTCAGACGCGTTATCCATTGCGCCACTGGCCCACCTGTTAAAAGCCTGTGAAAGGTTTTTGGTAAACACAAAACCATGTCTGCCTTTGGCAGCAACTAGGGCATCCCGAGCGTGCTCATAAAAGGGCAGCCACTGTCGAACCGTTAAACGTAGCACGCAAACAAGTTCCCATACCGGGAGTCGAACCCGGGCCGCCTGGGTGAAAACCAGGAATCCTAACCGCTAGACCATATGGGATGCTTGCTCCAAACTGTGCCGGCCATCCCTCTCTGGAATTTGTCCGAGTCGACGTTGCTGCTCTTCAGGGAGGCAAGGGAACTGACGCATGTTTGTCCCATTGGCCACAAATCCAAGGGGAGGCCTGAATTTCTTTGGCTCCCAACAAAATAGCTTGCCGTGACTCGGATTCGAACCGGGGTTGCTGCGGCCACAACGCAGAGTACTAACCACTATACGATCACGGCGCGCCACCGCCCACGTGCCACAGCTTGGCCTGTCTTCCTCCATGAAAAAATCTTTGTCCGCGTCAATCGGTTAGACTACACAACTCAGGTGTCCGCACGCTGTGCAAATGCACTTTCTGGATCGTGCCTTAAGCTCCCCACTTAAATCCACATCAAACGTCGCCATGATGTGCTGCTTCCTATGGTGTAGTGAGTTTTGCATCGCCCCACACATGTTGTGGATCACTTGGTT
>CM038715.1:38943925-38961425 GCA_021613375.1 Megaleporinus macrocephalus
ATAGTTAGTTAGGTGGGATTTAATCTCATGATGGTCAGGCTAAAATGCTGTGAGTCATTATGTGTAAAAAAAAGGATTAATTTATAAACAATGTGTATTTAAGTCTTTTGTGTCAGTTGTGCCATAATGGCCGAGGCACTAGACTCAAGATTCTTACCCTTCTTGAATAATTATTCAAAAATTAATGTTCATAGTCAGCTAGGTGGGATGTAACATCAAGTTGGTCAGGATAAAATGCCATGAGTCATTATGTCTAAAAAACAGAGTAATTTATAAACAATGGGTATTTAAGACTGTTCTGTCTCTTGTGTCAGAATGGCCGAGTGGTCTAAGGCGCTAGACTCAAGGTTCTTTCCTTTCTTGACTGATGAGGATATTTAAAAATTATGGTTTTTAGTCAGCTAGGTGGGATGTAATCTCAAGTTGGTCAGGCTAAAATGCCGTGTGTCATTGTGTGTAAAAAACAGAATAATTTATAACCAATATGTATTTAAGGCTTATGTGTCGTTTGTGTCAGAATGGCCGAGCGGTCTACGGCGTCAGACTCAAGGTTCTATCCCTTACTGAATCATGAGGATTCTGGTCTCCATTTGGAGGTGTGGGTTTAAATCCCACTTCTGACAAGCATTTTTCGTGTACGGTTATAGCTCATGCCAAAGTGGAAAATTGACTTCCATTTAAGTTTTTACAGAAAATTAATACATTTTAGCACCAATTAGGATTTTATATGTATATTTAAATATTATGGTTTATCGTCAGCAAGGTGGGATGCAATCTCAAGTTGGTCAGGATGAAATGACTTGAGTCTTTATTAGGAAAATATTGAGTAAATTTTAAACATTGAGTATATGAGGCTATTGTGTCAGTTGTGTCAGAATGGCAGAGGGGCCAGACTCAAGGTTCTTTCCCTTCTTGACTGATGAGGATATTTAAATATTATGGTTCTTAGTCAGTTGGGTGGGATGTAATCTCAAGTTGGTCAGGCTGAAATGCCTAGAGTTATTATGTGGAAAATACTGAGTTCTTTATAAGCATTGAGTATTAAAGGCGGCTGTGTAACTTGTGTCAGGATGGCCGAGTGGTCTAAGGTGCCACACTCAAGGTTCTATCTTTTCCTGAATCATGAGGATTCTTTTCTCCACATGGAGGCGTTGGTTCAAATCGCACTTCTGACAAGTGTTTTTCGCATACGGTTACAGTTCATGCCAAAATAGAAAATTGACTTCCATTCAAGTTTTTACAGAAAATTAATACATTTTAGTACCAATTAGGATTTTATATGTATATTTAAAAGTTATGGTTTTTCATCATCTATGTGGGATGTAATCTCAAGTTGGTCAGGCAGAAATGCTTTGAGTCATTATGTGTAAAAAACAGAGTAATTTATAACCAATATGTATTTAAGGCTGTCCAGACACTTGTCTCAGAACGGCTGAGCAGTCTAAGACGTCAGACTCAAGGTTCTCTCACTTACTGAATCATGAGGATACTGGTCTCCACTTAGAGGCGTGGGTTCAAATCCCACTTCTGACAAGTGTCTTTCGTGTACGGTTATAGCTCATGCCAAAGTGGAAAATTGACTTCCATTTAAGTTTTTACAGAAAATTAATACATTTTAGTACCAATTAGGATTTTACATGTATATTTAAAAATTATGGTTCATAGTCAGTTAGGTGGGATTTAATCTCATGATGGTCAGGCTAAAATGCTGTGAGTCATTATGTGTAAAAAAAAGGATTCATTTATAAACAATGTGTATTTAAGGCTTTTGTGTCAGTTGTGTCATAATGGCCGAGGCGCTAGACTCAAGATTCTTACCCTTCTTGAATAATTATTCAAAAATTAATGTTCATAGTCAGCTAGGTGGGATGTAACATCAAGTTGGTCAGGATAAAATGCCATGAGTCATTATGTCTAAAAAACAGAGTAATTTATAAACAATGGGTATTTAAGACTGTTCTGTCTCTTGTGTCAGAATGGCCGAGTGGTCTAAGGCGCTAGACTCAAGGTTCTTTCCTTTCTTGACTGATGAGGATATTTAAAAATTATGGTTTTTAGTCAGCTAGGTGGGATGTAACATCAAGTTGGTCAGGATAAAATGCCATGAGTCATTATGTCTAAAAAACAGAGTAATTTATAAACAATGGGTATTTAAGACTGTTCTGTCTCTTGTGTCAGAATGGCCGAGTGGTCTAAGGCGCTAGACTCAAGGTTCTTTCCTTTCTTGACTGATGAGGATATTTAAAAATTATGGTTTTTAGTCAGCTAGGTGGGATGTAATCTCAAGTTGTCAGGCTAAAAGGTCGTGTGTCATTGTGTGTAAAAAACAGAATAATTCATAACCAATATGTATTTAAGGCTAATGTGTTGTTTGTGTCAGAATGGGCGAGCGGTCTAAGGCGCCAGACTCAAGGTTCTTTCCCTTCTTGACTGATAAGGATATTTAAAAATTATGGTTTTTAGTCAGCTAGGTGGGATGTAATCTCATGATGGTCAGGATGAAATGACTTGAGTCCTTATTAGGAAAATGTTGCATAAATTATAAACATTGAGTATTTAAGGCAGTTGTGTTACTTGTGTCAGAATGGCCGAGTTGTCTAAGGCGCCAGACTCAAGGTTTTATCCCTTACTGAATGATGAGGATTCTGGTCTCCACATGGAGGCGTGGGTTCAAATACCACTTCTGACATGGATTTTTCGCATATGGTTATAGTTCATGCCAAAGTGGAAAATTCACTTCCATTTAAGTTTTTACAGAAAATTAACACATTTTAGTACCAATTAGGATTTTATATGTATATTTAAAAATTATGGTTTATTGTCAGCTAGGTGGGATGTAATCTCAAGTTGGTCAGGCTAAAACGCAGTGAGTCATTTTGTGTAAAAAACAGATATATTTATATCCAATATGTATTTAAGGCTGCTTTGTCACCTGTTTCAGAATGGCCGAGCGGTCTAAGGCGCCAGACTCAAGGTTCTATCCCTTCCTGAATGATGAGGATTCTGGTCTCCACATGGAGGCGTGGGTTCTTCTGACAAGTGTTTTTGCGTGCGGCTCATGCCAAAGTGGACATTTGACTTCCATTTAAGTTTTTACAGGAAACTAATATATTGTAGTAGCAATTGGGATTTTATATATATATATTTAAAAATTATGGTTCATAGTCAGTTAGGTGGGCTGTAATCTCATGATGGTCAGGATGAAATGACTTGAGTCTTTATTAGGAAAATATTGAGTAAATTTTAAACATTGAGTATATGAGGCTACTGTGTCAGTTGTGTCAGAATGGCAGAGCGGTCTAAGGTGCCAGACTCAAGGTTCTTTCCCTTCTTGACTGATGAGGATATTTAAATATTATGGTTCTTAGTCAGCTAGGTGGGATGTAATATCATGATGGTCAGGATGAAATGACTTGAGTCTTTATTAGGAAAATATTGAGTAAATTTTAAACATTGAGTATATGAGGCTATTGTGTCAGTTGTGTCAGAATGGCAGAGCGGTCTAAGGCGCCAGACTCAAGGTTCTTTCCCTTCTTGACTGATGAGGATATTTAAATATTATGGTTCTTAGTCAGTTGGGTGGGATGTAATCTCAAGTTGGTCAGGCTGAAATGCCTAGAGTTATTATGTGGAAAATACTGAGTTCTTTATAAGCATTGAGTATTAAAGTCTGCTGTGTAACTTGTGTCAGAATGGCCGAGTGGTCTAAGGCGCCAGACTCAAGGTTCTATCTTTTCCTGAATCTTGAGGATTCTGGTCTCCACATGGAGGTGTTGGTTCAAATCCCACTTCTGACAAGTGTTTTTCGCATACGGTTACAGTTCATGCCAAAATAGAAAATTGACTTCCATTCAAGTTTTTACAGAAAATTAATACATTTTAGTACCAATTAGGATTTTATATGTATATTTAAAAATTATGGTTTTTCATCATCTAGGTGGGATGTAATCTCAAGTTGGTCAGGCAGAAATGCTTTGAGTCATTATGTGTAAAAAACAGAGTAATTTATAACCAATATGTATTTAAGGCTGTCCTGTCACTTGTGTCAGAACGGCCGAGCGGTCTACGGCGTCAGACTCAAGGTTCTATCCCTTACTGAATCATGAGGATTCTGGTCTCCATTTGGAGGTGTGGGTTCAAATCGTGTACGGTTATAGCTCATGCCAAAGTGGAAAATTGACTTCCATTTAAGTTTTTAAAGAAAATTAATAAATTTTAGTACCAATTAGGATTTTATATGTATATTTAAATATTATGGTTTATCGTCAGCAAGGTGGGATGTAATCTCAAGTTGGTCAGGCTAAAATTCCAAGAGTCATTTTGTGTAAAAAACAGAGTAATTTATAACCAATATGTATTTAAGGCTCCGGTCTCGTTCGTGTCAGAATGGCCGAGCGGTCTAAGGCGCCAGACTCAAGGTTCTATCCCTTCCTGAATGATGAGGATTCTGGTCTCCACATGGAGGCGTGGGTTCAAATCCCACTTCTGACAAGTGTTTTTGCGTGCGGCTCATGCCAAAGTGGACATTTGACTTCCATTTAAGTTTTTACAGGAAACTAATATATTGTAGTAGCAATTGGGATTTTATGTATATATATATTTAAAAATTATTGTTCATAGTCAGTTAGGTTGGCTGTAATCTCATGATGGTCAGGCTAAAATGCTGTGAGTCATAATGTGTTAAAAAAAAAGGATTAATTTATAAACAATGTGGATTTAAGGCTTTTGTGTCAGTTGTGTCATAATGGCCGAATGGTCTAAGGCGCTAGACTCAAGATTCTTTCCTTTCTTGACTGATGACGATATTTAAAAATTATGTTTTTATTCAGCTAGGTGGGATGTAATCTCAAGTTGGTCAGGCTAAAATGCCGTGTGTCATTGTGTGTAAAAAACAGAGTAATTTATAACCAATATGTATTTAAGGCTAATGTCCGTGTCAGAATGGCCGAGCGGTCTAAGGCGCCAGACTCAAGGTTCTATCCCTTCCTGAATGATGAGGATTCTGGTCAAATCCCACTTCTGACAATCCTATTTTGCATATGGTCGCATGTTTGTCGCATTGGCCACAAATCCAAGGGGAGGCCTGAATTTTTTTGGCTCCCAACAAAAGGGTTTGCCATGACCCGGATTCGAACCGGGGTTGCTGCGGCCACAACGCAGAGTTCTAACCAGTATATGATCATGGCGCGCCACCGCCCACGTGCCACAGCTTGGCCTGTCTTCCTCCATGAAAAAATCTTTGTCCGCGTCAATCGGTTAGACTACACAACTCAGTTGTCCGCACGCTGTGCAAATGCACTTTCTGGATCATGCCCAAATCTCCCCACTTAAATCCACATCAAACGTCGCCATGATGTGCTGCTTCCCATGGTGTAGTGAGTTTTGCACCGCCCCACACATGTTGTGGATCACTTGGTTCCCTCCCTAGGGTGAGTGCGTTCTCAAAAATTGTGCTTAGGCTGAGGTGTTCATGAGGACTTTTTATAACACACCCGTGACAGCGAGATAGAGCACATGACACCGATCTTTAAAATCTTCAATGCCCCGTGTGAGGATCGAACTCACGACCTTCAGATTATGAGACTGACGTTCTACCTACTGCGCTAACGAGGCTTCTGCTGCTGTCCCTCGCCCTTTGTGGCATAGTAGCCTTGTGTACCTCATGTCGCCACTGAGTTGTCTGTAATATACCCATGTTGATCTGTGGAAAAACAGAAGATTGATAGGCAGATTTGGGAAAAAAAGCAAAGAGAGCCGAACCAGCCAGGAGTTGAACCTAGAATCTTCTGATCCGTAGTCAGACGCGTTATCCATTGCGCCACTGGCCCACCTGTTAAATGCCTGTGAAAGGCTTTTGGTGAACACAAAACCATGTCTGCCTTTGGCAGCAACTAGGGCATCCCGAGCGTGGTCATAAAAGGGCAGCCCCTGTCGAACCGTTAAACGTAGCACGCAAACATGTTCCCATACCGGGAGTCGAACCCGGGCCGCCTGACTGAAAACCAGGAATCCTAACCGCTAGACCATATGGGACGCTTGCTCCAAACTGTGCCGGCCATCCCTCTCTGGAATTTGTCCGAGTCGACGTTGCTGCTCTTCAGGGAGGCAAGGGAACTGACGCATGTTTGTCCCATTGGCCACAAATCCAAGGGGAGGCCTGAATTTCTTTGGCTCCCAACAAAATAGCTTGCCGTGACCCGGACTCGAACCAGGGTTGCTGCGGCCACAACGCAGAGTACTAACCACTATACGATCACGGCGCGCCACCACCCACGTCCCACAGCTTGGCCTGTCTTCCTCCATGAAAAAATCTTTGTCCGCGTCAATCGGTTAGACTACACAACTCAGGTGTCCGCACGCTGTGCAAATGCACTTTCTGGATCGTGCCCAAAGCTCCCCACTTAAATCCACATCAAACGTCGCCATGATGTGCTGCTTCCCATGGTCTAGTGAGTTTTGCATCGCCCCACACATGTTGTGGATCACTTGGTTCCCTCCATAGGGTGAGTGCGTTCTCAAAAATTGCGCTTAGGCTGAGGTGTTCATGAGGACTTTTTATAACACACCCGTGACAGCGAGATAGAGCACATGACATCGATCTTTAAAATCTTCAATGCCCCGTGTGAGGATCGAACTCACTACCTTCAGATTATGAGACCGATGCGCTACCTACTGCGCTAACGAGGCTTCTGCTGCTGTTCCTCGCCCTTTGTGGCATAGCAGCCTTGTGTACCTCATGTCGCCACTGAGTTGTCTGTAATATACCCATCTTGATCTGTGGAAAAACAGAAGATTGATAGGCAGATTTGGGAAAAAAAGCAAAGAGAGCCGAGCCAGCCAGGAGTTGAACCTAGAATCTTCTGATCCGTAGTCAGACGCGTTATCCATTGCCCCACTGGCCCACCTGTAAAATGCCTGTGAAAGGCGTTTGGTGAACACAAAACCATGTCTGCCTTTGGCAGCAACTAGGGCATCCCGAGCGTGCTCATAAAAGGGCAGCCACTGTCGAACCGTTAAACGTAGCACGCAAACAAGTTCCCATACCGGGAGTCGAACCCGGGCGAAAATCAGGAGTCCTAACCGCTAGACCATATGGGATACTTGCTCCAAACTGTGCCGGCCATCCCTCTCTGGAATTTGTCCGAGTCGACGTTGCTGCTCTTCAGGGAGGCAAGGGAACTGACGCATGTTTGTCCCATTGGCCACAAATCCAAGGGGAGGCCTGAATTTCTTTGGCTCCCAACAAAAGGGTTTGCCGTGACCCGGATTCGAACCGGGGTTGCTGCGGCCACAACGCAGAGTACTAACCACTATACGATCACAGCGCGCCACCGCCCCTGTGCCACAGTGGACTGTCTTCCTCCATGAAAAAATCTTTGTCCACGTCAATCGGTTAGACTACACAACTCAGTTGTCCGCACGCTGTGCAAATGCACTTTCTGGATCATGCCCAAAGCTCCCCACTTAAATCCACATCAAACGTCGCCATGATGTGCTGCTTCCCATAATGTAGTGAGTTTTGCATCGCCCCACACATGTTGTGGATCACTTGGTTCCCTCCATAGGGTGAGTGCGTTCTCAAAAATTGCGCTTAGGCGTTCATGAGGACTTTTTATAACACGCCCGTGACAGCGAGATAGAGCACATGACACCGATCTTTAAAATCTTCAATGCCCCGTGTGAAGATCAAACTCACGACCTTCAGATTATGAGACTGACGAGCTACCTACTGTGCTAACGAGGCTTCTGCTGCTGTCTCTCGCCCTTTGTGGCATAGCAGCCTTGTGTGCCTCATGTCGCCACTGAGTTGTCTGTAATATACCCATCTTGTTCTGTGGAAAAACGGAAGATTGATAGGCAGATTTGGGAAAAAAAGCAAAGAGACCGTAGCCAGCCAGGAGTCGAACCTAGAATCTTCTAATGCACAGTCAGACGCGTTATCCATTGCGCCACTGGCACACCTGTTGAATGACTGTGAAAGGTTTTTGGTGAACACAAAACCATGTCTGCCTTTGGCAGCAACTAGGGCATCCTGAGCGTGCTCGTAAAAGGGCAGCCACTGTCGAACCGTTAAACGTAGCACGCAAACAAGTTCCCATACCGGGAGTCGAACTCGGGCCGCCTGGGTGAAAACCAGGAATCCTAACCGATAGACCATATGGGATGCTTGCTCCAAACTGTGCCGGCCATCCCTCTCTGGAATTTGTCCGAGTCGACGTTGCTGCTCTTCAGGGAGGCAAGGGAACTGACGCATGTTTGTCCCATTGGCCACAAATCCAAGGGGAGGCCTGAATTTCTTTGGCTACCAACAAAATAGCTTGCCGTGACCCGGACTTGAACCAGGGTTGCTGCGGCCACAGCGCAGAGTACTAACCACTATACGATAATGGCGCACCACCGCCCACGTCGCACAGCTTGGCCTGTCTTCCTCCATGAAAAAATCTTTGTCCGCGTCAATCGGTTAGACTACACAACTCAGGTGTCCGCACGCTGTGCAAATGCACTTTCTGGATCGTGCCCAAAGCTCCCCACTTAAATCCACATGAAACGTCGCCATGATGTGCTGCTTCCCATGGTCTAGTGAGTTTTGCATCGCCCCACACATGTTGTGGATCACTTGGTTCCCTCCATAGGGTGAGTGCGTTCTCAAAAATTGCGCTTAGGCTGAGGTGTTCATGAGGACTTTTTATAACACGCCCGTGAGAGCGAGATAGAGCACATGACACCGATCTTTAAAATCTTCAATGCCCCGTGTGAGGATCGAACTGACGACCTTCAGATTATGAGACTAACGCGCTACCTACTGCGCTAACGAGGCTTCTGCTGCTGTCCCTCGCCCTTTGTGGCATAGCAGCCTTGTGTGCCTCATGTCGCCACTGAGTTGTCTGTAATATACCCATCTTGTTCTGTGGAAAAACGGAAGATTTATAGGCAGATTTGGGAAAAAATAGCAAAGAAAGCCAAGCCAGCCAGGAGTCGAACCTCGAATCTTCTGACGCGTAGTCACACGCTTTATCCATTGCGCCACTGGCCCACCTGTTAAATGCCTGTGAAAGGTTTTTGGTGAACACTAAACCATGTCTGCCTTTGGCCGCAACTAGGGCATCCCGAGCGTGCTCATAAAAGGGCAGCCACTGTCGAACTGTTAAACGTAGCACGCAAACAAGTTCCCATACCGGGAGTTGAACCCGGGCGAAAACCAGGAATCCTAACCGCTAGACCATATGGGATGCTTGCTCCAAACTGTGCTGGCCATCCCTCTCTGGAATTTGTCCGAGTTGACGTTGCTGCTCTTCAGGGAGGCAAGGGAACTGACGCATGTTTGTCCCATTGGCCACAAATCCAAGGGGAGGCCTGAATTTCTTTGGCTCCCAACAAAAGAGTTTGCCGTGACCCACATTCGAACCGGGGTTGCTGCGGCCACAACGCAGAGTACTAACCACTATACGATCACGGCGCGCCACCGCCCATGTGCCACAGCTTGGCCTGTCTTCCTCCATGAAAAAATCTTTGTCCGCGTCAATCGGTTAGACTACACAACTCAGGTGTCCGCACGCTGTGCAAATGCACTTTCTGGATCGTGCCCAAAGCTCCCCACTTAAATCCACATCAAACGTCGCCATGATGTGCTGCTTCCTATGGTGTAGTGAGTTTTGCATCGCCCCACACATGTTGTGGATCACTTGGTTCCCAGCATAGGGTGAGTGCGTTCTCAAAAATTGCGCTTAGGCTGAGGTGTTCATGAGGACTTTTTATAACAAGCCCGTGACAGCGAGATAGAGCACATGACACCGATCTTTAAAAGCTTCAATGCCCCGTTTGAGGATCGAACTCACGACCTTCAGATTATGAGACTGATGTGCTACCTACTGCGCTAACGAGGCTTCTGCTGCTGTCCCTCGCCCTTTGTGGCATAGCAGCCTTGTGTGCCTCATGTCGCCACTGAGTTGTCTGTAATATACCCATCTTGTTCTGTGGAAAAACGGGAGATTGATAGGCAGATTTGGGAAAAAAAGCAAAGAGAGCCGAGCCAGCCAGGAGTCGAACCTAGAATCTTCTGATCCGTAGTCAGACGCGTTATCCATTGCGCCACTGGCCCACCTGTTAAAAGCCTGTGAAAGGCTTTTGGTGAACACAAAACCATGTCTGCCTTTGGCTGCAACTAGGGCATCCCGAGCGTGCTCATAAAAGGGCAGCCACTGTCGAACCGTTAAACGTAGCACGCAAACAAGTTCCCATACCGGGAGTCGAACCCGGGCCGCCTGGGTGAAAACCAGGAATCCTAACCGCTAGACCATATGGGATGCTTGCTCCAAACTGTGCCGGCCATCCCTCTCTGGAATTTGTCCGAGTCGACGTTGCTGCTCTTCAGGGAGGCAAGGGACCTGACGCATGTTTGTCCCATTGGCCACAAACCCAAGGGGAGGCCTGAATTTCTTTGGTTCCCAACAAAAGAGCTTGCCGTGACCCGGATTCCAACCGGGGTTGCTGCGGCCACAACGCAGAGTACTAACCACTATACGATCACGGCGCGCCACCGCCCACGTGCCACAGCTTGGTCTGTCTTCCTCCATGAAAAAATCTTTGTCCGCGTCAATCGGTTAGACTACACAACTCAGGTGTCCGCACGCTGTGCAAATGCACTTTCTGGATCGAGCCCAAAGCTCCCCACTTAAATCCACATCAAATGTCGCCATGATGTGCTGCTTCCCATGGTGTAGTGAGTTTTGCATCGCCCCACACATGTTGTGGATCACTTGGTTCCCTCCATAGGGTGAGTGCGTTCTCAAAAATTGCGCTTAGGCTGAGGTGTTCATGAGGACTTTTTATAACACGCCCGTGACAGCGAGATAGAGCACATGACACCGATCTTTAAAATCTTCAATGCCCCGTGTGAGGATCGAACTCACGACCTTCAGATTATGAGACTGACGTGCTACCTACTGCGCTAACGAGGCTTCTGCTGCTGTCCCTCGCCCTTTGTGGCATAGCAGCCTTGTGTGCCTCATGTCGCCACTGAGTTGTCTGTAATATACCCATCTTGCTCTGTGGAAAAACGGAAGATTGATAGGCAGATTTAGGAAAAAAAGCAAAGAGAGCCGAGCCAGCCAGGAGTCGAACCTAGAATCTTCTGATCCGTAGTCAGACGCGTTATCCATTGCGCCACTGGCCCACCTGTTAAATACCTGTGAAAGGTTTTTGGTGAACACAAAACCATGTCTGCCTTTGGCAGCAACTAGGGCATCCCGAGCATGCTCATAAAAGGGCAGCCACAGTCGAACCGTTAAACGTAGCACGCAAACAAGTTCCCATACCGGGAGTCGAACCCGGGCGAAAACCAGGAATCCTAACCGCTAGACCATATGGGATGCTTGCTCCAAACTGTGCCGGCCATCCCTCTCTGGAATTTATCCGAGTCGACGTTGCTGCTCTTCAGGGAGGCAAGGGAACTGACGCATGTTTGTCCCATTGGCCACAAATCCAAGGGGAGGCCTGAATTTTTTTGGCTCCCAACAAAATAGCTTGCCGTGACCCGGATCCGAACCAGGGTTGCTGCGGCCACAACGCAGAGTAGTAACCACTATACGATCACGGCGTGCCACCGCCCACGTGCCACAACTTGGCCTGTCTTCCTCCATGAAAAAATCTTTGTCCGCGTCAATCGGTTAGACTACACAACTCAGGTGTCCGCACGCTGTGCAAATGCACTTTCTGGATCGTGCCCAAAGCTCCCCACTTAAATCCACATCAATCGTCGCCATGATGTGCTGCTTCCTATGGTGTAGTGAGTTTTGCATCGCCCCACACATGTTGTGGATCACTTGGTTCCCTCCATAGGGTGAGTGCGTTCTCAAAAATTGCGCTAAGGCTGAGGTGCTCATGAGGACTTTTTATAACAAGCCCGTGACAGCGAGATAGAGCACATGACACCGATCTTTAAAAGCTTCAATGCCCCGTGTGAGGATCGAACTCACGACCTTCGGATTATGAGACTGACGTGCTACCTACTGCGCTAACGAGGCTTCTGCTGCTGTCCCTCGCCCTTTGTGGCATAGCAGCCTTGTGTGCCTCATGTCGCCACTGAGTTGTCTGTAATATACCCATCTTGTTCTGTGGAAAAACGGAAGATTGATAGGCAGATTTGGGAAAAAAAGCAAAGAGAGCCGAGCCAGCCAGGAGTCGAACCTAGAATCTTCTGATCCGTAGTCAGACGCGTTATCCATTGCGCCACTGGCCCACCTGTTAAAAACCTGTGAAAGGTTTTTGGTAAACACAAAACCATGTCTGCCTTTGGCAGCAACTAGGGCATCCCGAGCGTGCTCATAAAAGGGCAGCCACTGTCGAACCGTTAAACGTAGCACGCAAACAAGTTCCCATACCGGGAGTCGAACCCAGGACGCCTGGGTGAAAACCAGGAATCCTAACCGCTAGACCATATGGGATGCTTGCTCCAAACTGTGCCGGCCATCCCTCTCTGGAATTTGTCCGAGTCGACGTTGCTGCTCTTCAGGGAGGCAAGGGACCTGACGCATGTTTGTCCCATTGGCCACAAACCCAAGGGGAGGCCTGAATTTCTTTGGTTCCCAACAAAAGAGCTTGCCGTGACCCGGATTCCAACCGGGGTTGCTGCGGCCACAACGCAGAGTACTAACCACTATACGATCACGGCGCGCCACCGCCCACGTGCCACAGCTTGGTCTGTCTTCCTCCACGAAAAAATCTTTGTCCGCGTCAATCGGTTAGACTACACAACTCAGGTGTCCGCACGCTGTGCAAATGCACTTTCTGGATCGAGCCCAAAGCTCCCCACTTAAATCCACATCAAACGTCGCCATGATGTGCTGCTTCCCATGGTGTAGTGAGTTTTGCATCGCCCCACACATGTTGTGGATCACTTGGTTCCCTCCATAGGGTGAGTGCGTTCTCAAAAATTGCGCTTAGGCTGAGGTGTTCATGAGGACTTTTTATAACACGCCCGTGACAGCGAGATAGAGCACATGACACCGATCTTTAAAATCTTCAATGCCCCGTGTGAGGATCGAACTCACGACCTTCAGATTATGAGACTTACGTGCTACCTACTGCGCTAACGAGGCTTCTGCTGCTGTCCCTCTCCCTTTGTGGCATAGCAGCCTTGTGTGCCTCATGTCGCCACTGAGTTGTCTGTAATATACCCATCTTGCTCTGTGGAAAAACGGAAGATTGATAGGCAGATTTAGGAAAAAAAGCAAAGAGAGCCGAGCCAGCCAGGAGTCGAACCTAGAATCTTCTGATCCGTAGTCAGACGCGTTATCCATTGCGCCACTGGCCCACCTGTTAAATGCCTGTGAAAGGTTTTTGGTGAACACAAAACCATGTCTGCCTTTGGCAGCAACTAGGGCATCCCGAGCATGCTCATAAAAGGGCAGCCACAGTCGAACCGTTAAACGTAGCACGCAAACAAGTTCCCATACCGGGAGTCGAACCCGGGCGAAAACCAGGAATCCTAACCGCTAGACCATATGGGATGCTTGCTCCAAACTGTGCCGGCCATCCCTCTCTGGAATTTATCCGAGTCGACGTTGCTGCTCTTCAGGGAGGCAAGGGAACTGACGCATGTTTGTCCCATTGGCCACAAATCCAAGGGGAGGCCTGAATTTCTTTGGCTCCCAACAAAATAGCTTGCCGTGACCCGGATCCGAACCGGGGTTGCTGCGGCCACAACTCAGAGTAGTAACCACTATACGATCACAGCGTGCCACCGCCCACGTGCCACAACTTGGCCTGTCTTCCTCCATGAAAAAATCTTTGTCCGCGTCAATCGGTTAGACTACACAACTCAGGTGTCCGCACGCTGTGCAAATGCACTTTCTGGATCGTGCCCAAAGCTCCCCACTTAAATCCACATCAATCGTCGCCATGATGTGCTGCTTCCTATGGTGTAGTGAGTTTTGCATCGCCCCACACATGTTGTGGATCACTTGGTTCCCTCCATAGGGTGAGTGCGTTCTCAAAAATTGCGCTAAGGCTGAGGTGCTCATGAGGACTTTTTATAACAAGCCCGTGACAGCGAGATAGAGCACATGACACCGATCTTTAAAAGCTTCAATGCCCCGTGTGAGGATCGAACTCACGACCTTCGGATTATGAGACTGACGTGCTACCTACTGCGCTAACGAGGCTTCTGCTGCTGTCCCTCGCCCTTTGTGGCATAGCAGCCTTGTGTGCCTCATGTCGCCACTGAGTTGTCTGTAATATACCCATCTTGTTCTGTGGAAAAACGGAAGATTGATAGGCAGATTTGGGAAAAAAAGCAAAGAGAGCCGAGCCAGCCAGGAGTCGAACCTAGAATCTTCTGATCCGTAGTCAGACGCGTTATCCATTGCGCCACTGGCCCACCTGTTAAAAACCTGTGAAAGGTTTTTGGTAAACACAAAACCATGTCTGCCTTTGGCAGCAACTAGGGCATCCCGAGCGTGCTCATAAAAGGGCAGCCACTGTCGAACCGTTAAACGTAGCACGCAAACAAGTTCCCATACCGGGAGTCGAACCCAGGCCGCCTGGGTGAAAACCAGGAATCCTAACCGCTAGACCATATGGGATGCTTGCTCCAAACTGTGCCGGCCATCCCTCTCTGGAATTTGTCCGAGTCGACGTTGCTGCTCTTCAGGGAGGCAAGGGAACTGACGCATGTTTGTCCCATTGGCCACAAATCCAAGGGGAGGCCTGAATTTCTTTGGCTCCCAACAAAATAGCTTGCCGTGACCCGGATTCGAACCGGGGTTGCTGCGGCCACAACGCAGAGTACTAACCACTATACGATCACGGCGCGCCACCGCCCACGTGCCACAACTTGACCTGTCTTCCTCCATGAAAAAATCTTTGTCCGCGTCAATCGGTTCGACTACACAACTCAGGTGTCCGCACGCTGTGCAAATGCACTTTCTGGATCGTGCCCAAAGCTCCCCACTTAAATCCACATCAAACGTCGCCATGATGTGCTGCTTCCTATGGTGTAGTGAGTTTTGCATCGCCCCACACATGTTGTGGATCACTTGGTTCCCTCCATAGGGTGAGTGCGTTCTCAAAAATTGCGCTTAGGCTGAGGTGTTCATGAGGACTTTTTATAACAAGCCCGTGACAGCGAGATAGAGCACATGACACCGATCTTTAAAAGCTTCAATGCCCCGTGTGAGGATCGAACTCACGACCTTCAGATTATGAGACTGACGTGCTACCTACTGCGCTAACGAGGCTTCTGCTGCTGTCCCTCGCCCTTTGTGGCATAGCAGCCTTGTGTGCCTCATGTCGCCACTGAGTTGTCTGTAATATACCCATCTTGTTCTGTGGAAAAACGGAAGATTGATAGGCAGATTTGGGAAAAAAAGCAAAGAGAGCCGAGCCAGCCAGGAGTCGAACCTAGAATCTTCTGATCCGTAGTCAGACGCGTTATCCATTGCGCCACTGGCCCACCTGTTAAAAGCCTGTGAAAGGTTTTTGGTAAACACAAAACCATGTCTGCCTTTGGCAGCAACTAGGGCATCCCGAGCGTGCTCATAAAAGGGCAGCCACTGTCGAACCGTTAAACGTAGCACGCAAACAAGTTCCCATACCAAGAGTCGAACCCAGGCCGCCTGGGTGAAAACCAGGAATCCTAACCGCTAGACCATATGGGATGCTTGCTCCAAACTGTGCCGGCCATCCCTCTCTGGAATTTGTCCGAGTCGACGTTGCTGCTCTTCAGGGAGGCAAGGGAACTGACGCATGTTTGTCCCATTGGCCACAAATCCAAGGGGAGGCCTGAATTTCTTTGGCTCCCAACAAAATAGCTTGCCGTGACCCGGATTCGAACCGGGGTTGCTGCGGCCACAACGCAGAGTACTAACCACTATACGATCACGGCGCGCCACCGCGACCTTCAGATTATGAGACTGACGCGTTACCTACTGCGCTAACGAGGCTTTTGCTGCTGTTCCTCGCCCTTTGTGGCATAGCAGCCTTGTGTGCCTCATGTCGCCACTGAGTTGTCTGTAATATACCCATCTTGTTCTGTGGAAAAACGGAAGATTGATAGGCAGATTTGGGAAAAAAAGCAAAGAGAGCTGAGCCAGCCAGGAGTCGAACCTAGAATCTTCTGATCCGTAGTCAGACGCGTTATCCATTGCGCCACTGGCCCACCTGTTAAAAGCATGTGAAAGGTTTTTGGTAAACACAAAACCATGTCTGCCTTTGGCAGCAACTAGGGCATCCCGAGCGTGCTCATAAAAGGGCAGCCACTGTCGAACCGTTAAACGTAGCACGCAAACAAGTTCCCATACCGGGAGTCGAACCCGGGCGAAAACCAGGAATCCTAACCGCTAGACCATATGGGATGCTTGCTCCAAACTGTGCCGGCCATCCCTCTCTGGAATTTGTCCGAGTCGACGTTGCTGCTCTTCAGGGAGGCAAGGGAACTGACGCATGTTTGTCCCATTGGCCACAAATCCAAGGGGAGGCCTGAATTTCTTTGGCTCCCAACAAAATAGCTTGCCGTGACCCGGATTCGAACCGGGGTTGCTGCGGCCACAACGCAGAGTACTAACCACTATACGATCACGGCGCGCCACCGCCCACGTGCCACAACTTGGCCTGTCTTCCTCCATGAAAAAATCTTTGTCCGCGTCAATCGGTTAGACTACACAACTCAGGTGTCCGCACGCTGTGCAAATGCACTTTCTGGATCGTGCCCAAAGCTCCCCACTTAAATCCACATCAAACGTCGCCATGATGTGCTGCTTCCTATGGTGTAGTGAGTTTTGCATCGCCCCACACATGTTGTGGATCACTTGGTTCCCAGCATAGGGTGAGTGCGTTCTCAAAAATTGCGCTTAGGCTGAGGTGTTCATGAGGACTTTTTATAACAAGCCCGTGACAGCGAGATAGAGCACATGACACCGATCTTTAAAAGCTTCAATGCCCCGTGTGAGGATTAAACTCACGACCTTCAGATTATGAGACTGACGCGTTACCTACTGCGCTAACGAGGCTTTTGCTGCTGTTCCTCGCCCTTTGTGGCATAGCAGCCTTGTGTGCCTCATGTCGCCACTGAGTTGTCTGTAATATACCCATCTTGTTCTGTGGAAAAACGGAAGATTGATAGGCAGATTTGGGAAAAAAAGCAAAGAGAGCCGAGCCAGCCAGGAGTCGAACCTAGAATCTTCTGATCCGTAGTCAGACGCGTTATCCATTGCGCCACTGGCCCACCTGTTAAAAGCCTGTGAAAGGTTTTTGGTAAACACAAAACCATGTCTGCCTTTGGCAGCAACTAGGGCATCCCGAGCGTGCTCATAAAAGGGCAGCCACTGTCGAACCGTTAAACGTAGCACGCAAACAAGTTCCCATACCGGGAGTCGAACCCGGGCGAAAACCAGGAATCCTAACCGCTAGACCATATGGGATGCTTGCTCCAAACTGTGCCGGCCATCCCTCTCTGGAATTTGTCCGAGTCGACGTTGCTGCTCTTCAGGGAGGCAAGGGACCT